>UCOH01011738.1:0-57918 GCA_900474275.1 Synergus japonicus | reverse complement strand
CCCCCCACGCCCCTTAAAACCCTAAAATCGAGAATTTCGACCAAATTTTCCCCTTTTTTCACAAAGTTTAGATTCATGTTTGTAATAACTATTACAATTAATATGCGCGAGCGCAATAAATTTTTTATATTCGCGGGAACATTTTTCCCTAAAAATAAACTATTGAACCGCTGGCATCCCTTCAATAAAATAAATTGCTGAATCGTCCTACTAACAAGGACGATACTTTTTGTTATGTATTTTTAGACGACATAATAAAATACTTCGCACGAATACTGACCAGGACGACAATTTTACATGGCACAACAATCACAATGAAGGTGCTGAAGAGTAGATAATGTGATTAGAAATATAATTTTACTTGGTTACAATTTTCCAAATGAAGGCATAAATTAATTTAAAATCCCCATATTTAGCATCTGCAATATTTACCGCTCTTTGCGCAATCCAAAACCAACGACGAGGACGTGACGGCTTTCTGGTTCCTTTTATAAATTTTTTAATTATTCATTTAAAGTAAATAATTAATTATGTTTAAATTATCGCAGATAGAGAAATATGTTGAAAACATTATTTCCATGGGATTTTTTACAGATTGGAATTTTTTCCCAGATATCTAAAGGGCATGTGATAATTACAATAAGAGTAAATTTAGAATTTATATTTTTTGCTGAAACTATGCCATTTACTTCTGTTTTGTAAACAGACGAATGAGGTAAGTGGCATGGTTTTATTAAAAAATATTTATTATTGTAAATGTAAATTTGGCGAAGTTAAATTGCTGTTATGATAAAGTAACACATGCCCTTAACGACTTATAATTTATTCATTCGACATCTTTTTAAGACAAATCTGTAGAATATCCACCATTGTTATTTTTAGGAAAATTATTTCAATAACGGAGATTTCACACGTATTTGTGTCGTATTAAGATATGTATATAATAATTGACATGGTACGAAAAACGTGTTTAAAAATTAGACTGATTCCATTTCAGAATTTCGAGATAATTATTGTAAATTGTACTTAACATTTTTTTTTAGAAAATTTTTTTTTCATTTTTTTTTTCTTTAATATATATATATATATTAAAGAAACTCATTTTGAATCATTTTTCCGAAAAGGTTTTTTCGCATTCTTCAATAATTTTATAAAGTCACTAAAATGGCATGCACGTGACTTTTTAATTACTGCTTATGATCACTTTTAAACACTTTATCTTAAATTATCTTAATAATCAATAATTTCATTTTAGGCTCAAAAATAATCCAATCATAAAAACTGCTTCTACAAACTGGAAGTGAGTGTATAATTTTAAGAACATAGAATGAGTTCAGATTATAAAATATTTTAAGTTATTGTAGAGGATTGAAAAGAATTTAAGAGATTTGAATAAATTATAAAAAATTTCAAAAGATTTCAGAAAATTCCAAAGATTTTCAGATAGTTTAAAATATTAAAAGGGATTCCAACAATATTTAGAGAATTTTACCAGATTTTTAAAGATTTCTCTCTTGATTCTAAGTCCCCGCGAAATATAAGCAAATACAAATCCCGTCGGAAATAAGAATCTAGCCATCCGGTGTGTCTCACTTCGAGACATTTCAAGTTCATTAGAAGCAGTTTCGACATAATCGCAATCTCTTTTTTATGATAGGATAAGAATTTATAAGACACTTCTCTTAAACCTAGGTATTCATGGGAAATTTCAATTCTTACACAGAAAATAAAATTCTGTCTAATCATCTTGAAAATTAAGCAGAATGGAAGCAAATGCTTCCAGTCTCTCGCGAAGACTCCGACTCTTGTTGAACTTTAACTGCATATGTCACATTACTCTCATTTTTTATTGAGTCATTGTTAATAAAAATATTAAATTTTATTGAAATAAAAGTCATGTTTATGCAGAATCTTGTTCCGATTTTATCAGTTAAGGCAGGAATAATTCTCGTCCAATCTAAATTAGTAGAAAATTACTAATGAAATAATGTACATAATTTTTTACTGTGAATTGGGAAACGAATCGGTATTATTTCAGTAGTAACTTCTTATTAATTCAAATTAAGAGGGATGTTCGTAAAAAATGAATACCTCCACTAATATGTGTGAGATTTAACTGTAATTATTATATTAATCAGACTGTAAATATGCGCGTTTCATGTAAGCCTTACATGTAGTAAGTACCTATGAAGTTTTAATTGTTTTTAAATTCGTTCAAGTCTCGATCGTAATCTTCCAGTTCTTCTATATTAAGTTTGACCTCCAAGTTCTGATCTTCCAAATCACAGTAGAGCTGATTCAGTTGTTCATTCACAAGACTAGGCTGGATCATTTTCTTCAAAGATTGCGAATCACTTTGCAAGAAGTCGACCAAAAATTTCGGATGCTCTTGACATTGAGTTCTAGATTCAGATGTCGTCTGAACGTCCTCCATACAAGAAGGTTCCTTCATCTGCATTTTCTGACTTAGCTTTGTTTCTTTTAGCTGTGCATCCTGCTGAGTTTTCCACCACATTTGTACTCGCGTATCATGACTATCGGTACTACCAATTAATTGGCGTTCATGGGGAAGATTCTAAGAAAAACGAGGATTTTGAATTTATAAATTCTAAATATTTGTCGAAAGTTGAAAATATTTAAAGCAGAATATAATTAAGTTTGTATGTACCTTTCCATTGAACCTCTTCTGCTGCTCACCTTCAGATGTTCCTTCGTAACTTTTGCTCAAGAAGCTGCTATAAAAGCTAGAAGTACTTGATTCTGCACTAGTTTCGTCCGGTTGTTGGCTCCTTGTTTCCGTTGAAAACTCTCTTACATCTTGTGAGACTGGTTTTGGTGCAAAATTTTTATCTCGATTGTTCCCCAAGCCTAGATTTTGTCCTTCAGGTTGCCAAATATTTGAATTCACATGATTCTGCACGGGTGTCAATGTATTGCTATGATTAAGTTTCATTACTTTATTCTTCTTTATAAGCATCTCATTGTTATCCATCCCAAAAAACTTCTCTGGTGCCTTCTCTTCATCTAATTCTTCACTTTCACTTCTACATCTCTTTTCACCTTGAGTCTTGGAAACTTCTGTGTCCATCGCTGTAATTTTCAAAGTCAATTTGTTTTGCTTGTCGCAATTTTTCATATTTAGTCGGACTTCTTTATACTTTTGAATTAATTTATTTTTCATGTGCTGGTCGTGCTGAGTTATCAACGACTCAGTCAAATTATTTTCCATTTTTGTTTCATTGCTTGTTGTTTGCAGATTAATTTGATTTTTGAAATTATTTCTCAAATTTTCTGCACTTTGGCTTTTACTTATCTCACTTTCTCCATTATCTGAAGTAAATCTCTTATCTAAATCATAAATTTATATTAATTAATATTCAAATTGTATTATTATGTCATTTGTTTACGTTATATTTATAAATAAACAAATAAATGGGATGTATACAATTTGAATCAAGTCTAATTTTAAGTATACATTATATAAGTATATATGAATGGTTTAATCGCACAAAAGAAATCTATAAGCAGAAAATAAGGATGGAAAAGACCTTTAGAATTTAATTAACAATGTGTACCAGATTTAGATGACAATCTATAATAACGTTTTAGTGTAGAATTTATAATAAAAATAATCTAATTTTACTGAGAAATGGGTTACTGAATCAAATTAGTCAGGATTTTTTTACAATACGTGTATCCATTTGAAATTGATTCGATCTTACATATTCTTACAAAATTAAGCTTCTCACTAACCAGAGGAATCTTCCGAATTCTTTCTAGGTTTGTCATCACTGCTTTCATTGTTCTCCTCGTTCCTATAAGTAGCTGTTATCTCAAGATTGCTGTTAAAAAATCTATCTAGATTTTCGTTGAAATTAAGTTGATGATAACTAGGTACTGTTTCTGTGGATGATATGCTGTCTTCTAACTCACGATGAGGTGAAAGCTCCCTCGGAACCGCAATTTTGTACGACTGAAACAAGGGATTACACGATCCCTTCACAAGCATATTGTAGCGACTTAAAAAAATCATAATATGTTTTATATATATATATATTTCATCTATTTACTCGTAAATAATTAAATAAAAAACATTTTGCGTAGAATTTATAAGCAATATACATTCATATATTGTCTTCTACGCAAAATATATTTCTTAAATTTATTTTCGAGTAAATAAATGGAATATACGAATATAAATGGATAAAATTACTTCTCTCAGATATCCTTAAATAACATATGAATAATTCACGTCGATGGAAATTTGTTTTCAGTTCAAATCATCCAATGGGCACAAAAATCCCAATACGTTTTTAGGACGTCCCAAAAACATCATGAGCCACACCATAATTATCATTATAAGAACGTACAATGTTCCAAACATTTCTTATACTTTTTTTAATATTTAAATTTAAATTTAAATTTTGTGTCTACTATGGGTGGCTTATTAAAAAAATATGTTAAACACGAATAAGAAAAGTAATACAAGAAAAAATATTTGCTATACTTAAACACAAAAGTAACAGAGATTCGTAAGGGGTTCGATTATGTAACTTTTTGTTTTTTCGTTTCTCGCCTTTTCCAAATTTACGCCATTTTTTAAACGTCACGAAATAAAAATTTTGCCAAAACTTGATTTTATTTGTCGTTAATTAATATTAATTGATATTTAATATTTGCATATAATTCTGTAATTGCCACTCTGGCAATTACAGACATAATCGAACCACAGGCTAACTTTTATATATGTATAATGTATATCTACAGTATTCGTCCATGCCTTAACAATTGTCAATAGGATTTTACATTAAATACGTGCAAAAATCTAGTGAAAAATGTTAGGGCATACATGACGAATACTGTTCTTATTCTGCAACATTGTCCCTTTCTCTATTTTATATTTTCAAATTGTTTATAGAGAAAACAAGAATGTGTATCTAGAAATTCCGATTGAAACAGAAATATAATATTTTTGTTTCATCGAAAACAGATCTAATCGTTAGTCTTGCAGAATTTAGAGACTATATAATAGAGAAAAATTCAGTACATACCAAAAAGATTCACTATGATATCGAAACGCAACTATAATAGAATTTTTTATACTATATCCGCCAAACCAGATAGCGAATCGGTAAAGACCTATTGATACTAAAACGAAGTTAATAGTCACCGATAAACTCCGGTCATCCAATCCTGTATCCATGTCTGATTGAAGTCGCTGAAAATCATTTAGCAGATTCAATATGACTGGTTTCAGATACTCGAAATTTTTACTCTCTGTTGGTTGATTTTTCTGAACGCCCTATTCAAAAATAAGAAAAGAAAATGTGTGAAAATCAAGCAAGGTCGAATTTTGATATGTAATTAGCCTTATTAGTAAATAACAAAATGAATATGTAGTTATAAAAATATAAATATTACGTATTTTTTGGGGTGCTCCTATGACGTGTGTAATGTTGTAACTTACTTCTTGTAAGAGAATCAAGATCTCTTCTTGAAGCAATTTGGCATTTGAAAGAACATCTTCACTATAGATAGTGGGTTCATCGGAAACATCAAAAATGTCTATATTCTTGGGACCTTTTAGAATCCTATGCAGACCTTGGACAGATTCTAGCTTTTTAGACCAAGGATTGATGTACGTTGAAAACATGGTCTCGAGGACGAGGAAATCCCCATTTTTGATAATAAATCTGTACGGCTCGGATTTAAATGATGACCCACTGCGCCTTAAAATCTGTTAAAGTTTTTTGACTAAAGTGCTTCCGCTTCTCATAATATACATGTTCCCTTTGTGGATATTACACTGACGTCCCCGATCAACATTTCAGAGTCAATTGGTATGAAAATTAATCCGTCTGAATCCGTTTAAATCCCATATTTGAATTTACGTAATGTAGATTCAAACAGATTCAAACGGAATTATTCCAATACTGTAACTTCCACCGGGCAATTAATATCCGAATTACATATGAAACAATAAAAATACTATAAACCATTAATTTAAATTTTTTTAATATTTAGTGCCACACATAAGAATAAGAGATTAATCCTTCTACTCACCAAAAATTATACTATTTAAATACGATAATAAAATTAGTAAATGGAATACCAGAAATTTTTAAGTGAATTGAATAAATATTCCATGTGTTGGCACTCTTTTTTTTTTAATATGGATAATGTAATATAATAAATGAAGGTGCCAAGCACTGGATACCAAAATATCATTTTTTTCATGCTCACAGTCTCATAGGTTTCTTTGATGATGTATAGATCTTCTGGATGACAGAAGTCGAGAAACGAACAGCCAATCATCTCCTGAGGTAAATAGCCGAAATATTGAACAATGTCCGAATCGACATGAGAGATTTGGCATGTGGTCGTGTGAAGTGTTGAGAATATATTAGATTTTATATATTCATCTAGTCCTACAAATAACTCGAATAAAAATAAAATGTCACTGTATAAGCCTCAATATAGCGCAAAAGTAACATCGGACAGATCTGCAAATTTTCTATTGCTCAATTTTAAATGTAAACCACTCTAAATTGGTCAATTAGACAATTTTAAACTAAAAACGAAATACTAAAAAAAGGTTTTTTAAGATTTATTTAAAGCATTAAATTATTTCTTTTTTATTTTAGCAATTAAAATTTCACTATCGCAGATTTTGAATGTGAGGCATTTAAAATATTTTCATCAAATATTAGAAATTTTATTGTTCAGAATAATGTTTCATCAAAATTCTTCTATAAAAATGAGAAAATAGCTCTATTATTTAAAAATTTAAACATATAATATTAATAACTTTTGCGCTTAACGAGTTATCGAGTTAATCATTTAAAAAATCAAACATTATTCGAGGGAGGAACGTGGACGAGTATTTAGCATTTTTTTCTCGCAAAAAATATCAGATACAAAACAGAAAATACTAAAAATTCTAGAAATGAGTTAGATCGTCAATTAAAAAGAATTGGAACAGCGAGAGTGTTTTAAGAAAATTGTGAGCAGCGACTGTAAACCGACAAAAAGTTGACCTCTAACTATGAAATATCCTAATTTTATTTAATGAAGTCGTATGTTGGTCGTCGTTTGTTAGTGAAAAATCTTCTGGCAGTCTGATGTCAGATCTGGTCCAGATCTGGCCTCCTGTAAACAGTCTAGTAATGAGAGTTTTATAGTTCTGCTTAGATCGAAAAATTGCCAGGATGTCTACTATTATATACAAAATAAGAAATTAATGCTATTCACAATAAATTTTTTTTCTTATTGTCTTGACAGTCTAATCAGGCCCACATCTGGACCAAAGAAGATTAACCAATGGTCAACCTTCAAAGTTTGGTGACCAAATTGAAAAAAGTAAAACAACTCATGCCAAAATTTCGCCAACAAACGACCACCAATCGTTTCCACCAAAGATAGTTGCGATATTTTATAGTTGGGGCGTCAAATTCAAGACGGTGGTTTTAACGTTCGATGATATGTTAGTAAAATAAACATATGTATATGTATGCACCAAAAAAGCTTATTGATATAGAAACGTGAATTTTACTGTAAAAACAATCCACTTTTTTTAATCTTTCAAAACAGAGCATTATTTTTACTCACATTAATTGTTCTGCTGAAAATTTGCAGTTACATACTTCCAAATACTTTAAAGTACACGTTTCGAAATTTTTCTTGAAACATAATAAACTGCAGCAAAACTCTTTTTGATTAACAAACTTACCCTAAAAGAGAAGACCTCAGCTCCGCCTAAAATAGAAAAGAGAATATGAATAAATGCAAATTTTAATTTATAAGTTACTATCATAAATGAAATTGATGAAAAGGAAAGAAAATTAAAATCTGGTACCTTATTGAATCATTATTCCTTCAACGATACAACCGTCTAGTATCCAGTTTTATGAAATAAATCTAAGATATTATAGTTAAATTAAATATAATGTTGAAAGCAATATTTTTCGTCAACGTACCTGCCCTCGAAAAATCAGAAATTTAAAACGTTTCTACCTTTGTATGCAGATGGAACTGCTTTGGCCTTTATCACTAGAAACATAGTATTGAATAGAGTTTCCTTCATATAGTTTTGTAAATCCTTCATGTACAATGTGAAGTGGAATGGTTTAGACTGATTCTTTTTTTTAATCCCATCTTGTAGATTTGATTCTACATTATTTATTTTCAGTCTGCAGAATAAAGTCACTTGTGCCTGACTCTCACCTATAATCAAACAATTTTTAACAAAATACAATTTTACTACATATACATATTATATTGAACAGAGTTCTATTGATTCGAAAAGAATCATACCTGCATAAAATTCTTTCTGAGCTTCAGAATAGATCTTGTTGATGTGATGATAGAAAGTTTCTCTATCTTCGGGATGAATAAAGTCTATAAAGCATCTCCTGTCTATATCTCCTTCAGGGAATCCAAGAGCTTCATATAAATTGGGAGTCGTGAATACTACGAAACCATCGATCATTGAAATTATTGAGATAAAATTCTCCTTTGAAGAAAAACAAAAAAACTCATTTATATTTAATCAAAAACCTCATTTTAGAAAGTTATATAATAATATAATAAAGTATAGCAGTATAGCCTATACTTTATTCTATTCACAAAATGGAAGCTCCATAATATGTATAATAACTATAACTTTCAATTTGCCCAATTAATACTTTTGAAAAATTATTATAAACTACTAACAAGCATTTCAAAGTTGTCATGAGCCAGAGAATTGATTTTCTGAACTCTTGTCTTGTCAACGGAAACCATAACGTTGTTATTTCCTCTGGAGTTCGTGATGTTCATCATCTCTGCTATTGCTATTTTACCTTATTCATCAAAAGAAATTATTTTTACATCCATTCCTGACTCAAAATAAGAAATTATTCTAAACTTATCTGAATAAACTTGAATGGTTATTTCCAATAATAGTGATAATCAATTAATTCAAGAAAGCAAAATATCCGCGCTAATGTACTGACTGAGGATGTATTATACAGCAGAAAATTTGTTATTTTTAGATGCTATTTTTGGATTGGTACATACTATTATTAATTCAAATGAAAGTGAATCTAAAATTAATAATTTCTCAGACAGTACCACCAAGTTCGCGACCAGAATAAATTATTATATCACAATTAATTACTCTCTTTTACTCTGAATTAGTGGAATTTCGCTGATTCTCGATTTACATATAAGGATACCATGGATTGAACCAGTGGTATACTTAAAGATAATGTGAGAATTATTTGGGATTATCCAAAAATTACTTATCCCCTTACGAAAAAATATTGTAGAAAAATTAATATATGCTTATAATAATTTTCTTATACTCAATTTGCCATACATTTTTTTGCAATTAGAGGAAATTCATTGTAGGAAAATCATTAGTCTTTTAATCACTACGATAGTTAAAACGTATGAAAATCTGTTTTATAGTACAAAAATAACTACTACAGTTCAGTGAAATTCCTGAAAATCTTTACAATCCCTTGAAAACCATTATATTTTTTTTTAATTACCAAAAGAATTTGAAATACTATGAAATATCTTGAAATCTAATGAATAGTAATATTTTTCTTTGATCCCTCCACCAGAAGCTGTTAGGTAATTTATGAATGGTCTTTAAATATAAATGATATTATTCATTTTGCGAGTATTTTTAGGCGAGGGTCAATGGAAAGCATTCAAGAACTTAATTGTCCAGATGCTCTATTGTAAATTTATTTTTAGATTATAATATTATAATATAAAATGTGTACTGAAGTTAACAAATTTTATATTTCTAGTCTAATTATGTTCATTTATTATATTAAAAGGTTAATCCTAAATGGAAATTTTGATAAATTCAATTTTTGGTAGTATTTATTAATTTTTTCAAAAATTTCTTTTGATAAATCACTTTTGTCGACATCACATGTAGAAATAACCCCTTAAGTATTGGTATTTGCATCGTATTGGTATTTAAATGTCGGTACCAACCTGAATCTTTCAGAAAAAATTTTTGAAGGGGAGTATTATGTGTATTAGCTTCAGATAAAGACTCAGCATTATTCGGTGAAGTCTGCTCCAAGTTCTTTTCTTGCTTTTCCTTAAATTGTTTGCTCGTTGATTGCGGTACTGCCCCATTGCTAGAATTTTTGTACATTTAAATTTAGTTAAATTCCTTGTCAAATGTCAATTTCATATTGTAAAATAAATACCAAGGAAGCTAAAAGAAGAAAAGATTTTCACGATCGAGTTCCTATGGTATAAATTCAATTTAAAGAATATAGGTATACTGATTCAACCAAATTTTCTAGGACCATTATATGTAAGTAGAAAAATGATTAATGCATATATAAATATGTACAATATATATATATATACATGTTGGAGAAGATATATATGTGCACCAATTGTCAGTATCGATGCGTGCAGTGCTGATTAAGTGCACACAAGAAAACAGTCACATTTATAGCGTGTAAATAACAAAACGTGCCAATATTAGAAGCACGCGTTTATCCACGTGCCGATTTGAAAATGGTAGTATGCATCTCTTCCTGTTTCTGCGCACAAAGGTTTTTAGTAAAAATTATATAATAGATCAAAGTAAAATAATTAACGGCTCTCATAAAGTATTTATATAAATATATTTAATATATTTAATATACGAATATAGTACAAAAGACAGAGTACTTTATTTTTAGACTAAAACTTGAATTAAAATTATTGTAGCTTAGGAAAATCAATTTTTTATATAAAAATTCTCTACAGTTGAATCAATCAAATTCCAGCACTGATTCTCATTGTCAGTGATTTTTTTTCTCATAATTTCAGTCAGTGAAAATCCACTAAAAATCAGTAGAATTGATTCAAGTTTAAAGGGAAGGCTGTACGAGCATTATGCGGGTAGCAATGGAATATAGTGTCACGTTTTCATTCACTGTTTCATTATAACGTGAGCAACGTGCGTTATAAAAATTTTGTTTCATTAATGAAAATCTAAATGAAGTAAGGTCACTAGTGAAATATCATTTATTATAAGATTAAAATATATTTTCGATTTCTTTAGTATATAAAACGATACTGGCGTTTATTTTTTTATATATTCGGTTCTTTGATCTTCTGAAGTTTTTTCTTTGCTTCTACCTATCGGAGTTCACGTATATAACATATGTTATAAAAAAAATAATAATGTTAATAATAATTTACCTGAATATAAATTCAGAAGAAAGTTCATTACAATCATCATTACTCGATGAGTTGGTACTGTTTTTGAACCCTGAGCCGCTTTAACAACATAATTATTCAAAGTTATCATTTCAGAATAGATCATCTAGACGTGGTTGCGAACTAATTTAAAACGAATTGATATTAATTTTGTAAAAATTAATTTTAAATGTTGGGGTGTACTATTAAAATAGCGTTTGCACTGTATCACAATATGCAGCTTCTTTTATAAGATTTCGTAATATAACTTAATTAAATCAAATTTAGATAATCATTTATTGAATTGAATTTTCATTTAGCACTAATTTATTTTATTCTTCAATTTAAAAACCTATTTTGGATCTATTCTGGAATATAATCAAGAATTGTTATTAATAAAAAAATTCGTATATATTAACTCATAGTAAAACGCTAATAATTCATTTAATAAAGCACTACATATTTCATAAGTAACTCTTTACTAATTCAGATTGAGAAAGTATAAATATAGTTCCCCATTTGGATAATAATATCTATAAACGGAAATAAATACGAGTCTAAACATATATCCTTTCTAATTATATTCAACTTCAAGAAAAAAGCTTTATAATTAAATTTGTCGGATCTCAGAATATAACGAACAAAGGGTTAAATTTAGACATATTCAATAAAGGCATTTAATCGCTTGGAAATGCTTTATTCTGTCTTATATAAAGTGAAGATGTAACTCGAGAGAATTAACAAAGAATTAATATAATTCAAAAATAGAATAAATGTAGGAGAAAAAATTTGCTCCGAGGACACATTCTCATTACACGTCGCGCTTATCCTCGTTTAACAAAACCTTTATTTTTGCTTCAATTACGTTAATTTTACATAAGAAGAGATATAATTTACTCAAGGTTCTATCTACCTTAATGGACATATTCTCATCGAGGCACTTGCGCTTCGCGCTCAATATTTCAATTAAACCTCATTCAAATTTGGCGCTTTGCGCTCACGATAAAAATTTTTTACGATTAAAACGAAAACTATACTTATGCTATTAGAAAATAGTGCAGGGAGGCATTGTAGATCTTTTTAAGAGCAATAATTATGTTTTTTATCATTTTCTCCGTACATATCTCGTGTTGTTTGGGTCAACATTTGAATTTTCGATTTTTCAAGAAAATTAAAAAATTATTATGCCAATCCAGTAGAGCGTTCAAAAAGCAATATTTTTATCACCTAACTTTTCTCATATCGTACGTTATTTGGCTTTAAATGTTAATTTTTGTTTGTTTTTTTTTGAATCCTTAATTCTTTACATTGAATTTGTAAATTAGAAAGAAGTGATTTTAAAAATTTGCTAAATACTCGAAATTGACATCATTCATTTCATTAAGATACGTAGATTGTTATATTGTCGTCCTCATGAAGTTTATTTTTTATACAAAATTAATTGTTATTGATTAATAATACAATAATTACTATTTACGACAAATAATTATAAAGACGTAAATTATGTACCTACTATGTACAATAATGACAAATTTAATATCAAAGTTTTAGAACATTAAATATTTGTAAGCAATTAATAACAATTTTATTAAAATACACTTTTAATTTATTTTGCTACTAAATACAAAAATTTGAATCATAAAATTTCATCAATAAAGTTATATATTAATTATATATTTTTTGTTCACAACATTTAATAATTAATTATGATTAATATCACAATTAATACCAAGTATATCTAGTTTTGCATATATAATTCAAATTAACAGTTTCTTTAGTCTTATTAAATAGAGTAGGTTCAACTTAAAACAATTGTATTTGAAGAGATCCAGATACATTAAAGATTAAATAAAATAATAAAATAATAAATATATATCTCGATTTAACATATGATTAATTTGTGCTCATAATTTATTATTGATTTATTTTTATTATTTAAATTGAATATAATGGACCTCATTATGATTGAATATTTTTTTCTTTACTTATTAACGAACTGATTAATATTTCTATTATTATGTTAAATATTGATGTCAACATAAACGTGACAAAAATTCTGCTGTTAAAATCTAAAATGAAGGTCAAGTTCGTTGGCCAGCCATTTTAGATAAAAATTTTAAAAGTTGGAGCATTTTGAAAATTTTTGAAACCACTTTTTTTTAATTTAAAAATTCTAATAACGGATGTTCGTAGTACTCAAAAAGGCGAACAATTTTTCTTAATGACTTTTTTGGATAAAAAAAATTAAAAGACTTATAATATTTTGAAAATCCAAAAAAATGAAATAAAACTTGAATTAGAAGTCAAACAACGCACCATATGAAAAGAAGTCTAAAGATGAAAAATGTTTCTTTCTTAACACTCTGTAGGATAGGCATAATAACTTTTTGAATTTCCTTAAAAAATCAAAAATTCAAATTTTGAGCCAAATAACGCGAGGTACAGAGAAAATGATAAGAAACATAATTATTGGCCTTAAAAAGATCTACAAGTTCTCCTTGAACCATTTTTCAACAGGATGAGTAGTTTTCGTTTTAATCATGAAAAATATTGTTAAACAAAGTCGAGCACGAGGTTTAAATGAAATATCGAGCGCAAAGCGCGAGTGCCCTAATGAGAATGTGCTCCTTAAGGTCGATAGAACCTTAAGTAAATTAGTTTTCGTTTGCATTCCATTCCATTTTGTAGTAATTTAAATAAAAATAGGTGCAAAAGCGCGAAGCGCGCAAGCGCCCCGAAGGGCGCAAGCGTCGCGAAGCGCGTAACACGGAGCGCGACGTGTGTATGATATTTCAAAACGTTGAGATTTTATGAAATAAAATGAATAAATGAAGTCATTTTTCACACAAAACCAATCCCCGCTCATTGATTATGATAATTTAAAAATGGTAAATTGTACAAAACAATGTATTTATTTACCTTTCTTGCAAGTGCCTATTTTCGCTAGATGAATTGGAATAGCCAGAATCTGTAATCTTCGCATTTTCCGTAGATGACTCCATTGGAATATCGATAGTTTATTACGCGGGACTAATAAATAAAGTTTTTTAATTCACTTATTTGTTTATGAATTTATTTAACAAGATTTTCTCTAACACGTCGTGCCTTTACGAGCGTCCAGTGCGAACTGAACATATTAAAACATTTTCTCTATAAGCTTGGACACTCACGCACCAGTGCACGTGAATTAATATCCCCTCTCTCAAGTTGAATTAAGACCTGCGCGACCTGCGCTGTCTTCACGTCTTCTGTATACAAATGAACTTAAATCGAGACTTAAATATTATTAGATATTTTACATTGCAGTTTGAATATGATAAAAATAAGTTTTACGTAATTTCCAGTTACGTAAGCGGATAAATATGATTTACATTTAACAATTGAAAATGAATTAAATTAAGACTCTCTAAACTTATTTTTATACCTAAACGACGAAACCCATTATAATTAAATTGTTTCAATTATTAATAATTTTCAAAATGTGTCTTGTATTTTTCAAAATTCAAACATTTCCATTTTAATAGCAAAATGAAAAATTGAAGACTGAAATTTAAGCAGTTCATAATTTAAATACTGCATTGACTGAAGTTTTAGATGTCTTTGTGGAGGATTTTTTTCAATTTTTTAGTTTATAATTTCCTAAAAATAGAAAAAAAACCGTTCCTTTTTTATTTACTAATGACATTTTAGAGTTAAAAAAGGGTTTCCCGTTTTAACTGCTTTTTTAATTTTAATTCGCAAAATAGTTCCTTAAGGGAGGTTTTTGATTTTTTTTACTCTACAATAGTATATATCAGTAAATAAAAAAACGGTTTCTGTACCTTGGTTTTTATTTTTTTGCATATTATAAACAAAAAAATAGAAACGAAAAAAATTCGTCAGAATAGACGTCTGAAACTTCAGTCAAATTAAAATTATTTAATTACTGTGGCTCCTATTTTGAAACAGTTCAATTTAGAAATCTCAATCAGAATTTAGTCAATTTTGAATGTTCTCAACAAATAATTTTTTAATTTCATTACTGAATAAAATAAATAATATTTATCCCACTTGAATTTAGTATAGCACATGATTTATTAAAACTTAGAACAATGGTACCAAAGAATACAAAACTAGCAACGTATATTTTGATCCCCTTTAAATATCAGGGATTATCACAGTCATCAGGTACAGGTTACACAATGAATCCTCCTTTCTTTCCTGAAAATAGAAAAGAAGATAAAAATTAATCTGTGAAGCGATTCTAAATACGAATTTTCAGGAATGTCTCCGAATTAATTGACAGTGAATAAGTAAGTAAAAGTCCTTGTTGAATTTTGAGTATAGAATGTGTATATTTTAATGCAATGTCTGTTACAGTCACCTGAGAAATTTATCGCTGTATATAGTCACAAAGTAAAAGTCTAACGCATTTATAGCAAGATGGGCCCATCACAGGTTATTAAGTTCACAAAGATATTTTCATAATTTCGCCAATTAATTAACATAATGTTATCTACGATCCTAAAATGCACTTAAATAAAAATAGTACATTTTCGTGAAGTTTGTCGTATGTGGAGAGTAACGTTTATGCATGTATATTGTATATTGTATGTATGAATAATTGAATATATTATCTAAGTAATATGCATAAATGACGTTTAATCCGAAACAAGACATATCCAGACTTTTTATGATACACATATATTTTTGACGTTTTAAATATATATATATATATATATATTTATGTGTTAGTTTATCTTAATAATATTTATATGCAATCTATCGCGTAAGGAACTTGAAATCTTTAAAGCATCGTTCCTTTAAAAACGAATCTATTTACAAAATTTGATTCAGAGATTTATCATAGTTGTGCGGAGGTAAGTTAATTAAGCTTATTTTATAGCTAAGGATATATCTCGTTTCGGAATTCAAATCCTTAGTAATATAAGGCGTAATACGTGGTACCAACCGCTGCTAAATTTATACTTTAATAAAACAGACTCGAACAGAAATTGCTTTTTTTATACGAGAGTACGTAATCAACTTTCCTTTTCTTGTAGAATGTAAATTAAATGTATTTTCAAAAATATTTCTGAAAAATGTTGATCACTTACGAACGTACCGAGGTAAAGTTTGCGATAAATCTGTTCAGTTCTGCGTGGGACGAAATATTTTCATGTCTTATAAATTTTGAACATCTATAGACTTTGGAACTTGGACAGTGAGTCATTCATTTTGTGGGCTTTTCTAATTCGTTCTTGTTACCTTCTGAATATAAAAGACAATTTCTAAGGCACAAGTTATTCTTTAAAGCCCGTGCGAGTAGATTCATATCTTAACTATTCAATATAGTAAAAGACTATTAGAAAATGAAAACGTGAAATATTGAATCTCTAACTAGAACTACAAACATCGAACGCAAACTAGAAAAATGTATCAATATTTTTTTACAAAATAATTCGCTATATTGAGAGAATAAGTCTAAAATCACTTGAGACGAGAAAATGAGTATATATGTAAAAAAAATTGTGCAATATTGGCTCTTCGCACAGGCCTTTTCAAAATAATAGTACCAACGAGTCCAGTAAGTGTTGAGATAGGTTAAAGTAGAGTAACGTTAAAGTTTCAGTGATGGAGATGTAGCAAACGTAAATGACTGTTAAAGTAGGTAGTTGGAGGAGTTTTCCTTGGTTCCAGGCCCAACGAGGTCAAGTGTCTTTTAATTCGTCTCATTTGTTGCGTGCGTCCAGCTTGTGTATACCAGTCAGTCTGTGAAGACAAATAAAAAAATTACATTTTCTCCTAAATTCTAGCAAGGCAACGTCGAGGAATAAAAGTCCAGTAGTTATTACAAACAAGACAATAAAATAAGTAAATTCTGCTTTTGTACATCTGCTCTCTAGATTTACTTACGTTACACAAAAAGATAAATTAATGTTCATCCTCATCCATCCTCAATCGCTTCCTTCTGTCCTCGCCCACATTTCTCTCCTCAGCCTCTAAAACTTTTAAACGGGATCCACAAATTTCCTGTCCATGGAGAGCCTAAAAATAAAAATATTATTACTCTCATTTTCATTTAGTCCAAATAAATATTATTTCATTTTGACATGAACAGAAAACTACATTTTAATGCTTTGTAATTAAAATAATTGATTATTCCCTTAAATATAATTTAATAAGCAATATATTTTAGGCCAGTTGATTCTATTAAATATATTTTATTTGTTTTATCTGTAAAAAAATTAAATATGTGGAGAAATTATTCCTTTTTATTTCATTCATATTTAACTAGATAATGGAACTGTACTAATTAATTACTTAATAATTTCTCCAAGAAGATTTATAATTAGTAAAAGACAGATTGAAGTAGAAAGAATAAAATTTTAATTCAGGATTCTAACATTGTTTGAATTTTCCCGCCACACGTTGCGCAAGCGCATTTGAGGTTAACTTGACAATCTAACCAATTTTAAAATATTGTTAATCTTGTTAATTACATTGCCTACTATTACGCCTGAATGTATGAAAAACAAAAACTTTAATTCATCTAAGTTTTTAAAATTGTTAACTTTATGTCAAAAAGAGTTTATAAATAAAAATATTCGCCAAATAAAAGTGACGACAATTCATGTTCGAAATTCAACTCATCAGTTGGTCGACCTGTCGTGACTAGTACAGATTTTTGTTATCTCTTAACACAAAGTCGCCGCGTTGAGCTCCGTGATTTTCAGTATCTTTTCTACAGAATCGGTCTGATTTTAGGTTTAGAGAGCTAAATTCGAGGTTTTAGTAACTTAAAGACATAGTATTTCGAGTATGATGTGTTTTTTCGTGAGTTCAAATTGTTAAAGTCATTGACGAATTTTTCCCCAAGCCATTTTTGGGCGGGAAACTGCATTTAATAATTTTGTTAATTCAGACTTTTGACAATTTTTTCAGTGAATTCTCTCACTTTTGAGAGTATTAATCGCGATTGTTTAAACTTCGAAGTGTGTAAGTAAAAGTTTAATTTACTTTTAATTTAAGACTATTTGATAAATTTCAGTAAAAAGATTACAATATGCTCCGAAATTTGTATGAGAAATTATATTATGTATAACAATAATTTCATTCTTTACAGGTATTGGTGTCCGATAGAAATACTATGTGCGTTCTAGAATTTTAATGAAGACCAGGATTTTCGTGCATAATATGGAAGCTGATCAAGGAATATAAAATGATGCAACTCAGCACCGAGTGAGTAAATAAAATATTTTTAAAGAACATTATCGTGAAATAGTATTTATTATTTACAAATTAGACCGTGAATTTTCCTGTTTATTAAGTTCTTTAGCTCAATTTCCAATGATATCTTCTAAAATACTTGATCGCTGTATAAATTTCAGTTTGATACATACCTCGATTGCTTTGTTAGCGCTTTCGACGCTCGCGTACTTCGCGTAACCGCAATTTTTGCCTGGTAACATATAAACGTCGATGAGGTTTCCAAATCTACAAAAAGCATCCTTCATCGCGAGAATCGGAGGAACAGGTGGACCGCAAACGATGAAACACCTTTTTGCTACATCTGCGTCTATACTAGCCATTGATTGTGCGGGCGGAAGTTTAAGCAGGGATGGGTCTAAAGCTGAAATATCAATAAAAACATTAATTATTCTTAAAATTCACATCATATAAACGCAAATCTTTTCTCTAAAAATAAATATTTTTAAATAAAAGAAACTACTTACAAGAAGCAGTTAGACCAGCAGCTTGAATTAAAGACGTAGCTTGTGCAATCGTTTCTGCAAGGTGAACCAAATCCGTTCTGGCACTAATCAGATTTGAACCTCCAGGTTTAGATGAATTTTTTGATGAGGGAGTGCCGCTTAAATCAGGTTTCACTATCATTCTATGCCCTGGCGGATATTCGAACCCATGGAATTTTTCTCGCGCATAGGCCGCCGCGTTGGGATTTAAATAGGCTACGGATGCTTGCCCCCTTGGCATCCTATACCTCACGTCCGTTTTTAAGCTACAGTAATCTAATCCCGGCACAATATCAAACAATTTCCATAGTTGATCTTGATTTAACGCTGGATGGGCAATAACTTGTAACTTGGTGTATCCTTCCGTGTTTTGATAATTCGTAGCGATCTCAAGACTCATACTACTTTTTCCAAAATTCGAGGAACCATATCCTCCACCGAGATTATCGTAGGGTATGGAGAGACCATTGCTATATTTTGAATCGTTATGTTCAGGTTTTGGCTTCTTTGGCTCTGCAAAGACAGCCTTGTATTTTCGGTCACACTCTTCAAATGCTTTCGCAGCACTTGAAACTTTTCGGAATTTGACGTAACCGAACCCTTTCGATTCGTTAGTGTTTCGATCTTTGACGACTGTCGCGTACTCGATTGCTCCAAATTTGGAAAACTCTTGTTGTAATTCTGAATCGGTCATAGACTTTGGTAAAACACAGAAAAGGCGTACCCAGCGCTCCTCTTCGTTTGTTTCTCGAACCGATCCTTGATCCCGACTGAAAATAACATACCTTTTATGAGAAAGGAGTAGAGATAAAAGGCGAGGAGAGGGAATCTATTATTTAAAAGAAATCAAGTTTGATATTTAAAATGTATAGTGTATCAGGTAATTTTATTATGTAATGGAAAATATGTTCTGTAAGTTTCATAAAAGACTACATATTAATGGATTTAAATTGGAGATGATTTAGAGTCGAAAAATATGAGAAGAGAAAATGTAACTTTTAAAATTAATTCTTAAGAACATGTGATACATTACCGCAAGAGTAATTTAGTTTCCCTAACTTTATGCTCGCAATAATGCATATGTTTTTGCTAAAACTAGGCCATTTACCTCCGTCTATATGAAATGAAGGTAAATGACCTAGTTTTAGCAAAAAAAAAAGAAATATTTATTATTGCGAACGTAAAATTAAGGAAACTAAGTTACTCTTATGATAGTTACCACATGCCTTTAAGCAAAATATAAATTTGGGTTTACCTTCCTCTTGAGGATTTTAAATTGACTTACTTTGATGCGATCATGACTTTTATTGGACGCCCCACTGAACCTAGCATTTTGCCATTCATTTCTTCGAGGGCACATGCTGCGTCCGACGTTTTGGAAAATTTAATATATGTGACACCTGAAAAGATTGAAAAACAGAATTATTGATATGGTAGAAATAGAATGTATAAATAATAAAGAACTAAACTTTTGTATGGCTAAAAAGTTGCAAATATATGAGATAAATCGTTGCTTTTTAAAGCAAAATATGAAAACGTCTGCTATGACTTGATGGTATATTTTTAGAAGCGAATGATGGTTTTAGTCCAAGTACCGACACCCGGAGTCGAAAATCATGCAGAGACGCGTTACATATTAATAGCCCTTGGAGAAAAGTTGAGTCTTTGAGACAAAATATGAGTTTCAAATAATTTGACAGATGTTTGGACTTAATATTGTTACAACCAGTCGAAATTTATATATAAATATTTTAAATATTAGTTTTTTTAATTTCAATATGGAAAATCCTAGAACACATAACGAATCCAAAAGTTAACAAAAGACAAAATTTGTAACATGAATCATTTGCACAATGCACAAGTTACACTATATACTTCTATATAAATTAAAAAATATGAAAAATCAAAGAAAGATCCATTCAATTTTTTTGATTTTTATAAACGTTTCTTTCCATGTAATAGTGGCTTCAGAAAATGTTATTAAAGTTGTAAGAGGTTTAAAAGGAAAAGAAATATGTCGGGCAAAGAATATGATTATGCTCTTAAGACAGTTAAAGTAATAGGATTATAGTTATTGTTTGTATCGAACTTTTACGCCTTGCTCTAATTTCAATTCCTTATTTGTCCTAATATTTTATTTTTTTTATTTTATTTGGAGCACCACACTGTTTATAAATTGTTAATTTGTAATACGTATTTATTAAATTTAATTTCTGGAGCCACTGAAAATTACATGAGTTACAAAAAAAAGTTTTGTTAGATTTTAGTCAATATAAAAATACCTTGCTAACATTCCCGACTACTTTTTCATTTACGTAGTATCTAAATACATATATGAAAACATGTGTGTAGTGCAAAAAAAAAACGTGATACACAAAACACGCAGCTTTTAAAATAAAATAAAAAGTTTACTGAGAATAATAAAACTCAATTTTCAGGTCTCAACTTTTTATCTCAGGTATCTTTAAAGTAAATTTTTATTATTAAATTATTTTCTAATCTAAAACGCATTGTATAATTAAATTTTTGTAGTAACTGAGTGGCACATATAATTTCCAACAAATTAAAGTAATAAATATATAAAACGATACACTAACTTATATAGACTTGTTTACTCCAAGAAAACAACCTGAACTCACTATAAATCCTCTAAAAATTTTTCAATTTTCGAGAAATAAAATAATAAAATTTCATAATCTAAATCCTTCCAAATAAGGAAGCAATTTTGTTGTGCTTTAAATTCAAGGTACTTATATTTTATTTTGCGTAATCAACCGGCGAAAATCTCGTGACATTTATCTCGATTAAGACTGTCGCGAAAATCATGATACAATTGAACCAGCCGATGGATTAAAAAAAGAAATTCACGTTACATGCGACCAACTTGCAAACTGTGGGAAGTAATAAATTAATCTAGAGAGTCAGAAAAGAACAGTTAAATTAATGAAAATATTTATCGATTAGAGTTATAGCGCAAGGGGAGTTTCAGATTTCGGTACCTTTATTCTCGCCAGAGTTCCGGTCCTTGACGACCCAAATGTCCTCAATTTTGCCGAATTTTTCGAACGCCTTTCGAAGATCATCTTCTTCAAGACTTTTATGGCAAATTACGAATAGTCGAGAATTTGGAGGATCGTCATTCTTTGACCGTGGATCGGTTTGTGAGTAGTACGAGTCTCTATCCCTATGATCAGCCATCTTGCAACTGCCAACAGAATATTCTGACTGCGCCGATGACGGACTAACTTCGAGAACTGGGGGCAAAAGCCAGCAAAAGCACATTCACAATTCATATAGCCAGGGCTGTATAATTACTAGGTCCAAATCCATAAATAACTGTAAAAAAATACGGATTTTTTAAACGCATCCTGGAAAATTTGAATTGGTAAAAAGATTAGATCGTGAAATTTTAACAAAATCGGTTGACACGTTCCTAACCCTATAAATTCCACCATCTAATTATTTACATACATATAACGAAAATATCAAAAAAATTATGAAATTTTTTAATTGTTTGTATATTTATTATTACACATTTTTTTAAATACTTTTTCCTTACTCTATTTCAATTTAAAATCGCGTTTAAATACTTTCGTAATGCTTCATAACAGCAAATTTAAGTTTTCTACTTATAACAATTGTTACATTTAGGAAACATAACTAATTGATAACAAAAAGATGTAATGTGAAATATTACAATTTTTTAAGATTTTCTTAATTATAAAATTTAATGTACGTAATATTTCGATTTCTACAAATGTATATAAATTCTTTAAATTAATTTTTTTTTAAATTTAAAATTATAATTTAACTACTTATGATTTCTGCTACAGTATCTTTTTAAAAATGTCATGCTCCAGTATTCGTATTCTGGTTCTGTGACTTTTCCTGCTCCTCGAAAGAGAAATGTGAATATAATCACATGGTGTAACAATATAATTTCCTCTTTTGAAACCACTGATGGATAAACTTATATGATTTTTGATTATAGTTTCATTTTTAAAATGAGTTTCAATTAATTCTCTTGATTAAAACCCAAAATCATGAATAAACAAAAAATACTTTAAATTAATAAATTGTAAATCACTTAATTATGTTATTAAGAACTTAAATTTTTTAAAAAGATTTCTTCCTCATATGTATATATATATGTAGAATTATAATATAATTTAAATTTTAAACCTCACTTTGTATGAAATAATGTCACAACAATTAACCCCCGTTATATATTTACGATCACATACCGGTATATTTTCTCGGTACTTTAATGGAGAATAATTCATATAATTTATGTAAAAAGGTGCGGAAAATATGTTCTACTTTCTAAGATATGTAAGTGTAATTTTTATTTAAAATGGTGAATGAAACATTTGATGCTTTTATTTTTTATTCAAGAAGCAAATTAGTTTGTACGTTCCTGAAGAGCATTTAATAACACCACAAAACAGGTTTTGACGTAATATTAATGCCGCTGAAATCTTAAGCCTTATATCCGATCCCAATTTTTAAAATGAAAATTTAAAAAATATTTTTTATAAATATAATATAGAAAGAATCAAACTTTGCTAAAGATCAATGAACGAAAAAATATTTTTAAAAATCATCCCGCGATACAGTTATGTTCTAAGATTTATGGTAAAGATTCATTCAAAAACTTTCTCTTCTGCTTTTACTTTCGATGAGCGTTCAATATAGTCGAGTAACTTGCGTGCGTAAAATTACATGCCATTAACTAAATTTGTCTCCATAATTCCTTTCTTTAAAAAAATCTAGAGTATGTGATCAAAATGAATAAAGATGAATTTTACTTGATGAATAGATAACTTCACAGTAAAATTTTTGTTTAGAATTAAAGCTTTCTAAAAATCCTTACTTTTGCTTTCTAAGAAAGATTAAACCAAGTAATTTAATAACACTTTAATTTAATATTCAACAACTTTTATTCAATTCTCTTTTATTTCTAGTAAAGTAAACTTACGTAACCAAAAAATATATAAAATCGATGTAGTGACTGAAAGTCCACGAGTGAATGTTCTTTTTCGTAAGAAAATATCTGCTCTTAATTACTTTAAGAAATAAATAATATGATAATATAATCAGAATAGATTTCATCATTACAAACGATTAGTCTTCCTGAGACTTGATTTGTATCACAACTAATTTAATGGAATATGTAACATGTTTGTTACTCTTGTTCGCAAAAATTACTCCAATCTGTTCAGAACAGAAAAATGAGTCAAATTTTTTATAAAACTTTCGTTCCGTTTGGTTTCAAGTATGATATATTATTTTTCGAATATTGAAATTGAGAGTTTAAATCTATTTAAATTCTACGCATCGTATGTAGAAGCGGAAACATTGCCTCCATGACCGGTCCAGTTAGTGTGAACGAATTTACCCTCTTCGCCGAGAAGTTCATAAGTATGCGCTCCGAAGTAGTCACGTTGTGCCTGGAGTAAATTAGCAGGAAGTCGAGCTGTTCTGTAGCCATCGTAAAAAGCAAGAGCAGTCGACAAAGCCGGTGTTGGAATTCCAAGAGTCACGGCATCAGATACAACAATCCTGACGCTTCCTTGACATTGCTTCATAGCTTTTGCAAAAAAGTCATCTAGTAGTAAATTCGTTAGTTTGGGATTCTTGTCGAAAGCTTGCTTGATGTTTCCTAAAAAGGCACTGTAAAGAAAAATTTAATTTAGAATCGAATCATGAGATTCCAAGGGTAACATTTTAAATTTTTTAAACAGTTTTGTTCTAAATGCGCGATATACCTTCTGATAATGCAACCGCCTCTCCACATGAGAGCAATTCCACCATAATTCAAATTCCATCCATGAATTTTAGCAGCTTCCCTTAAAAGCATAAACCCTTGGGCATATGAGATGATCTTAGAAGCATATAGCGCCTTTCCAAGATGCTCTAAGAAGATTTTTTTATCTCCCAAGTAAACATTATTCGGTCCAGTTAAAACAGAACTCGCTTCTACTCTCTCACTTTTAAGAGCCGAGAGACATCTCGCGAAAACTGATTCTCCAATTAGGGTTACAGGAACTCCGTAATCCAAAGCTGCGATCGCAGTCCATTTTCCAGTTCCTTTTTGTCCTGCTGTATCTCTAATTCTTTCCAAAAGGTAGCCTTTTCCGTCTTTGTATTTTAGAATATCGCTAGTAATTTCGATTAGAAACGAATCCAATTCGCCTTTGTTCCATTCTTGGAAGGTTTTGCTCATCTCCTCGGGATTGAGACCCAGACCATCTCGCATTATATGATAGGCCTCGCAAATTAGCTGCATGTCGCCATACTCAATTCCGTTGTGAACCATTTTTACGAAATGTCCAGCTCCGGTTTCTCCAACCCAGTCACAACAAGGTTCTCCATCGGCTTTCGCGCAAATCGACTGGAAAATTGGTTTTTAATATTAGTTTGGTTTCAATTCCAAACTCATTTTGGGTATAATATTAATTATTATTGCTATTTATCAACCTGAAAAATGGGTTTGATATGAGGCCAGGCTTTGGGATTTCCTCCAGGCATCAACGATGGTCCATACCGTGCACCATCTTCTCCTCCACTGACTCCACTTCCAACGAATAAAATTCCTTTCTTTTCTAAGTCCTCGGTTCTTCTCTGTGTATCTTGATATTCGGAATTACCCCCGTCGATGATTATATCGCCTTCGGATAAAAGTGGAACCAACTTTGCAATGAAATCGTCCACAGCTGAACCGGCTAGAAAAATAAAACTTGTTTTATATACTTAAAACTTGTTTGTTATAATTCTTTTTTAATATTAAGATATCTATTAAGTCTTCCAGAATTCAGTGATCAAAATTCAAGCGCAGAAAATTTCTTTTGGTAATTTTTAACTTACCTTTAACTAATAACATTACTCTTCGTGGCTTTTTTAACTTGCTGACCATCTCTTCTAAACTGAAGGCACCAACGACTTTTGTTCCCTTGGCTTCATTCGCGAGAAACGATTTTACTTTATCCGTTGTTCGATTATAGGCACAAACTACAAAGCCATGATCGTTCATGTTCAAAATTAAATTTTGACCCATGACGGCTAAGCCAATCAAGGCGATATCCGCTACTCTGGGGGCAATAAAAATTAATTACGAAATTAATCAGAAACCTATCAAATTAAATTTGCTATAACATTCTCCAAAATTAAAATATGTGAATTCTAAAATGCAGTCTGTACTATTAAAATATTTATATATCGCAAATTCATTTTCTATATGAAAAAAAAATTATTTCAATAATAAGTTGATATATAACAGTTTTGTATTTTCTGCGTTAATAATTTTGCTGTGAATTAATTATTGCGCAAATAATATAAAGGAAAATCATAAAACTTATAGTCGTTCTTTATATTTGCTCTCTTATTTTTTCTGTATAAAAAGGATAGAAAGTATAAGAACTTTTAATTTTTAGGTTATATACCAACGTAAAATTTACGTCAGAATACTCGTTTTTTTATTCATCACGTAATGTAAGGTAGTTTACTTGCGATAATAATTAAAATGCGAATGCAAAGAGTTACGATGACTAGACAAATTGGTATTTGAAGAGAATCACCTTGCTTTCTCTAATTCAAAATGTTTCTATATGTAACTTACAAGTAAAAGCAAGTCGGCTTAAAATTAAATTGCGATTCAATTACTTACGGTTCTGTCATGATATCAGCTATTTTTCCCAAAATTTAGGAGAGTATGAGAACTTTTGTTGAAATAATTTTCGAAACTTGGGCTTAGCAACAAGTGGTCGTCAGCGTGTTGTCTTCGTGATCGAATGGATTCGAAATGATTTCGGAAGTGTACTATCGGTGTATTATTTCGTCATTGACAATTCCTTGGTCAGCAGACTTCGGATCAGCCAATGGCAAACTCCGCAAGGTCAACTTTTCCTTCCATTATCTCTTCTTATTATCCAGTCACGATTCCAATGCCTGAAGATATGTAGATACGAAAACGCATAAATTACATCTACTATGAAAATTATAACTTAACAATTTTTCAAAGGCAATTTAATTCAAAAGAATCAAACTTTTATTTCAGTTTTCTTAATTTAAAGATATTTTCAATTACACCTTTTACTTAAGTCAATTCAATGACTTATAAGCCTCTCACGACTTAGAACATACAAAACTTTAATTTAAAACGTCCTATTTAAACCCAATTTTATACCTAGAAATTATTTTTTGTTGTAAACAAATGTTTTTGTGCAAAAAAATAGGTTAATTTTAAAAATTCGCGCCATTGCGTAAAGGTTTTCTGCGCATTCAAGCAGACAGCAATTTATCAGTGGACCAATAAGAGATGTCAAGTTTCGAATGACGTCATATACGGGATTTTCTAATCTTTTGATTGGTGGTTAGGCATTAATTGATTGAGAAAGTGCAACATGTCGCCATCCACATTTGATTAGATTAGGGCAGGTCTGCGTATTTTTTCCTGTTTAAAGTCTGTTTAGTGTATTTTTAAAATCTTATTTACAAACTCGTACCCTTTATCCGTGCTGTATTCACAGTTATTACGTGAATCTCAATAAATATTATTAAATTCATTTGCGATGAACCGTTGAACATAACCCTCTTATGACGAGATGTCCCAACTCCAAATTCAAGATCGACGATTTTCTGTATCTTTTGTGAGCAGAATCGCGCTGTCATAGTTTCTAAAGTAAACATTAGTGATTGACGACGTTGCAAACAATATCACCAATATGGGACTTTTATTCTCAAAAATCTGGAGCCTTTTCGGAAATGAAGGTAAGTTTTTTTTTACTATACATGATCTTGTTATTTTATTGTTCCGCAATCCTTTGTGCCAAAGGAATATCAGATAGCTTGTGAAATTTCGTCTCAAATATTTCGTAAGACTGTTTAATATCTTGATAAATGTGAGGCTAACATATGGCTTTTAATTTGGAGCATTTTTAAATTTATGCGTATATATATATGTCATTTTATAAAAATTCATAAGATTTTCACGCCTTAGTGGTCAAGGACAATGTCTTTTATGTAATTTCGGTTCTGTAGTATATGTATATATACGCATATAAGGTTCAAGTCTATTAGAAAGTCTTTTTTAATAGAGCACTATATCGCAATCTCATGGAATTCATAGGTGAAAGTCTTTTGCTATAGTCTGGTTTTGTATGTTTTGCCAATTCAGTTATTTAATGGATTTTGTTTCCGGGATTCTGGTATAAAAAAATTTCATTTGTGGTGTAATTTTTATTTTATATATTTATTCTTTAGAGAAAAAATCAAAAGTCTTTGGACAATTATTTTGTACTTCTTTCAAGGTTTTTTTCAAGTTAAGCGAGTGTTTAATTTATTATAATATTTTATATTAAAAACTATCTTTCTATGTCCACCTATTGAATTAAATATGCAACTTTCATTTTTAGAGCACAAAATCGTGATGGTGGGTCTAGACAATGCAGGAAAAACAACAATTCTTTATCAGTTCCTGATGAATGAAGTGGTTCACACATCGCCAACGATTGGTTCAAATGTCGAGGAAGTTGTTTGGAAAAACATTCATTTCATAATGTGGGATTTGGGTGGTCAGCAGAGTTTACGAGCTGCTTGGTCTACATATTATACAAACACCGAATTCATTATCATGGTCATAGACAGTACAGATAGAGAAAGATTGAATGTGATAAAGGAAGAATTGCACTCCATGTTGAATCATGATGAACTTAGTAAAGCAAAAGTTCTAGTCTATGCAAATAAGCAAGATTTAAAAGGCAGTATGACTGCTGCAGAAATTTCCAAGGAGCTAAGTCTTACTTCAATTAAAAGGCACCCTTGGCATATACAAAGTTGTTGTGCTTTAACTGGCGAAGGGTAAGATTTTAAATGTCTTTATACTCTGATCCCATTTTAATTAATTAATCGAAATTATTTTGCAGATTATACCAAGGATTGGAATGGATCGCAGGAAAATTGAAAAAAACATGACGTACGTTATAAGAAACAAACCAGAACTCACATGAAAGATTCTAGATGTAAAATAATTGCAAGTCGTAGGGATGGTATCACTTGGATGGTTGTACAAATTTGGTAAGAATTCGAGATAAGATTTTCTTCTCAACTAAGTTGAAATTTAGTCTAATCTTTATTGCGTAACTATGTAATTGATATGATGTGATGGAAAATTATCAGTAACGGTGGATGGGAAGTTGAGAACTGACAACCGATATTTTTGTTTATTTCCCACAAAAGAGACGTGAATTAAGTGGAAGGAGTCAAGAATCCAATCTACAAAGAGAGACTGATAATCTTACTCGCTATTTTATTGTGGTAATATTTACACTGAAGAGTTTATACAATCAATTTTTAAGTTCATCAATTTTTAAGCTCATCAATTTTTAAGCTCTCGCCAAAGATGTGCATTTTCTAATTTACTCACTCTTTTATACTACGTTCCATTCTGCGCTCCATATTTAGATTATCATTGTTTATAAATTCCCATCCACCTTTGAAAGTAGAAAGATTGAATCTTTCGGTTGTATTCGGTTCATGTACAATCAAGCGAATTGTTTGGCTTGTTGCTAAACTGCAAGGGTCTGTATATTTTTTATACTTCCTCGTTAATAATTACTCAGTGTAAAAAATTAATTTAACTACAAAAGTGGCATTGACATCGATTTTCAAAGTCTTGGAAAAGATATAGAAGGAAATGTATTAGATTTATGTGTGTAAATGCTTGTAAGACTTCATTGACAAGGTTACTTGACAAGCCAAACAGAAAACTTGAAGAATGTGTGCTCTGAATGCTCTGTGATACGAGGCTCTAAAAATGAGACAGTTGTCCGTTGAAGTCGTGAAAAGATCAATTAATCAAAACTTAGGCTATTATTTCAAACATATTCTGATATCCGTTTTTAAACACGTTTCAATTTTTTATTTTTTATTTTAAAAGTATTTTCCAATAACTACAAAGAGGCAGCTTATACCTTCGAGGAAAATGAGTTCTATTAATTATTTTTTAATCTATATTCAAAATCGACCGACAGCTGTCTTGTTAATTTGAATTTTAAACTATAATCACAAATTTTTATTCTGTAATTAGAAATACTCTACTAGATAATTTTAGTTATAATTTAGTTATTGTAATAATGGTGACATAATTAACAACTGATGAACACTAATCAAGAAATTGTTAATCGCGCTCTACAAAAGGTTGAAATGCCGAAATTAGCCGAGACACATTTATAATATTATACAAAAAATGATAGTTGTTTCTCATATTGAGAAATTCTCTCAGAGAGAGAAATCGTTCTATATTTTCCTTTGTCGCGTTTTTACTCCAACACGCCATTTTACAGCAGCTTTTTTTCTTTTTCTTGGCACTCTGCATTACATATCGTGAAGATAGTGAAAGGTTTTTTTTTCAATTGTACAATTTATTCGATCTTGTAAAATTCATAATATATAATTAAGAAATATGAGACAGCGGCAGAGGGTTAATGCACAGAAATTTGTTGTTTGAATTGAATTTTAAAAGAGAAATAAAAATCTTAATATACAAGGAAATGCTATTTTTTACCTTATCCCGAGTATATGACTGCTATAATTCTAACAATTTGCTGAAAAATTGTGAAGGGTGAAATAAGAAGCAAAAATCGGAATAATTCTGGTTTCTATTTATTTTCGATTTTCATTATAAATAAAGCGCAGCACACACACATTCATACTCGTAACAGTGGATCTACCACTGGACATTCTTCCTAATTTACAATTTAATCGTGTAGAGCCGACTCGTTATTTCGGATTGCTTCATTAGTTATATTTTCGGGATTCTAAGAACAACCTGTGCTTCAGGCACTTTCTAGCATCTTTCAATTAAGTAATTTGTTAGCCTTCTTTGATGTCTTTCTCTTTTTCGGCTTGCCTTAAGACAATTGAACAACAGCTACAGGTTTTCTGAATGAGTGTCTATTGATCTCTAAGTAATTAGCACCAAAAACCGTTTGGCGTTAGTGCTGCTCACTGTCACTTTTTTCAAAAGGAACAGGAACATTAACATTGTTTCCTCGGATTCTACAATTTATTCTAGACAACAAGTGTTAGGTTGCATTAACGAATTAAGTTCGTTTCACTAATACTTATTCATACCGTATTGTCTATTTATTCTCTCTTCACCACGTGCTAAAACTCTACATTAAATAATTAATAACTGTTCGGCAGTTTTTTTTCGCTCCACCTGATTTACAAATTTTCCTCAAGACTTGGTTTAGCAGCGCTGAAGAGAAAATTTGTTTAATTACTGTTTTACGAATGAATACTCGTTTTGTGAGCAGAGCTGTATTAACGATGTGCTTGAACAAAAATGTTTTTGCTCAATAACTATGTATTATTAAACACACAACATTGCTGCGGTTCACTAGTTTCGCTAATTTCGAAGTCTTAATAATGATACAATTACTTTTTCTTTATCACGCCAGATGTTACAATATCTTTAGTTTGGGTAGTGAACTTTTTTCTAAAACCAGTATCAAATAAGTCACTCTAGAGATCTTGACACCTTCCAACGTCTTTAGAAGATTTCAATTCTTAGTGACCTAATTTCTATAATGTCGAGCTCCGAATTAGGATGACGTGATCTTCGATGATTTACAATGATTTCGAACGGAGATAAATTATTCGGATGACGCTTAAGCGGCTTTAACAGCCTTCATGAGGAGATCAGTACTAAGAGATTTGGGCCTTTCAATTGGCAAACCAAGAGCTCGAGACCAAACGTTGGATGCGAGGACTCCAAGGGCACGAGAGACTCCGAAGAGGACGGTGTAGTAGTTCATTTCCTTCATTCCGTAGTATTGCAAAAGAACTCCAGAATGGGCGTCTACGTTGGGCCAGGGGTTCTTGACTTTTCCGGTTTCCAGAAGAATGGGAGGTACGACCTTGTAGACTTGCGACACCAGCTAGAAAAAATAAATTAAAGTAATGTCAATATAATATTCACGACTGATTTATGTTGGACCATATAAATCTAATAATAAATAGGGGAATTACCTTGAATAAATTGTCGTTGGGCAGATGTTTCAAGGCGAACTCCCTCTGGCACGTGTACCTCGGATCCGTCTTTCTGAGCACAGCATGACCATAACCAGGAACGACTTGTCCACTCTTGAGAGTATTCCAGATAAATTCCTTAAGCTTGTCATCACTAGGGTTTTCTCCAACCTGGGATTGAAGTTTCTTTAACCAGACAAGAACCTCCTGGTTTGCAAGTCCGTGAAGAGGACCAGCTAATCCATTCATACCAGCTGCGAACGAGAGGTAAGGATCCGACAAAGCTGATCCTACAAGATGAGTCGTATGAGCCGATACATTTCCACCCTCGTGATCGGAATGGATCGTGAGGTAGAGACGCATGAGCTCGATAAATTCAGGATTATCGTAGCCCAGCATCGTCGAGAAATTCCAGGACCAATCTTTTCCTGAATCGACGGAACCAATTCCCTTGCCATCTTTGTAGAGGTTACGATATATCGTCGCAGCAACCACAGGTAACTTTGCGATTAGGTTCATCGAATCCTCGTAGGTGGTTTCCCAGTATTTGGTTTTATGAACTCCACCACTGTAGGCTTTGACGAATTCACTTTCGCTATTCAAGAGGGTAATTGCTGCAGAAAATTGCGTCATCGGATGAAGGTGCTTGGGAAAGTCGTTGAGGGCCTTTGTTACATGACTGGGCAAAGCACTTCTTGCTGCCCATTCCTTGGAAATGGCCTTGACCTGTGCTTCGTTGGGGATATCGCCTGTTATTAAGAGCCAGAAAAGACCTTCGGGAAGAGGTTCGGCACCCCCAGATGCCTTAGGTAGTAGCTTTTGACACTCGGGGATTGACTTTCCTCGGAATCTGATTCCCTCGTCTGCGTCCAGAACTGATGGCTCCCATACTAAACCTTTGATTCCTCGCATTCCTCCGTACATCTAGAAATAAAACAGACTTTTTATTCTTCTTCTAAAACAACTTTTAAATGCGTCTGTTGCATAGAAATCTCCTATAATCTGTGAATTTCCTAATTTGTGAAATTAATTGAATCTTTTGAATTTTATTGCCTTGAAATTTTTTAAATCCATTAAAACCGTAGTAATATGATAAATTCTTCTACGCTATATTAGCTACTAATTACATGATGTTATTTTTCTTAGTATGTAGAGTAAAAACAATGCATTTAGAGTAAAAAAAAATTAATAAAAATTGCGTAACAAGCGGAGAGAGAAGATTCAAAACTCGTCAAAGAAGGAGTTATGGAATAAATAGACGAACCCCAAACTCTTTTTATAAAGAATATTGGAAATTAATAATAAAATTAATAATTGCGACGGAAATTTAAAAAAAAAGAAAAAAAACTCAAATAACGATTAAGAATCTTTGATAAGGAATGAGGAGCTTTCATATCATGATCAAATATCAGTCCGCCACTGCATGAAACAGCAATTTATCAGCTGCGAAAAAAAGTTGCAGATCACACCACACTACATGAATACGTGTTCGCATATGTGGCGAGTGAAAAAGAAATTCACAGAGAACGTTCGATGTCAACGTTAAATATGGAAAATTTTTTAAATGTTACTGAAATTTTCCACGTTTAATTTTTCACTGGTAATGTTACTACAGAACCTGATTTTTTTAAATTGACCTTTTGAAATATCTAGAATTCTTATGCTGGTATTTTTTAGTAACTCTGATTGCTAATTTATTTTGAATTTTTAAAACATTGTAGTACATATCTCAGTTACAAAACAACAATTAAAATATTATAAAAATGATTAAAATTATACCATATCAACGGTGACTTCTCCAACTTTGGTGGCTCCATATTGCTTTCGGAAAGCCTTAATACGTTCTTGTTCCTTCGGGATCTTTTCCGCAAGGACCTTTTTGAGATCGGTAGATTCTGCAGATAATGAACGCAGAAGTATTGCGTTTGAAAGTTTCTGAAACAATATAATGGAACTTATTTTATACTTCTTTCAAGTTTAAATTTACGATCGCTAAAAATAAACTTACAACTAGAAGGATGCTTGCTTTCATTTTGCTAATTTACTTTTTTATTTTAAATTTATCTTTCCTTTGAAAAATACTAATATTTACACATGTAGTACTTAAATATCTGTAAAGTTATAAATAAAAAAATGCGATAAGATAGAAAAAAGTCAATAGGAATTCACGGGAAAATAGTTGGAGAATAAGCAAACAGTTGCTTTTCATTTAAATTCTGAAGTTCATATATACAAAAATATCTGGACGTTACCTACACCAAAGATTATTTTTGGCTGAGTAGCAAAGCCCAGTCTTCGGTAGTCAAGCTACATATACTATATTGTAGAGTTTAAATTGAAATGAATAGAACATGCTCTTTAACTTTTTCAAATACCTTCGTTACGTAAAATAAGCGTACGTGCAGTCATTATAGCGCGTGTCTTTAGTCTATTATATGATCGTTATAGGAATAAGTTATACATTTATCTTGTCTCGTGCTTTTATTCGTTTCCGCATTGAACGACCTTGATTTCGTAACTTTTTAACTTATCGATGAGCCTGATTATCTTTTTCATACAAGGAAACATATCGAGGTGTTCCTCACCGATTTTGATGAAACTTATATATATTTGAAGGGTATTAAAAAACTAAGCGCCATATTTCTTTTATTATCCGACAAATATTTATAAATGGTTAAAATTAATAAGAGTCATTTTTAGGGGTGAGCTTGAGTTGTTTTTACCTCTTAGAAACGTTTTATATTAAAAAATTACTTTATCTTGTGAATCCTAAAATCAGAATTAAAAATTTTTTAATTTCTAAACTCTCCTAGATGCGATTTTTTATTACGCCTTCATCATTTGGTCTTCATAAAACTTGTATTTGTTACTCTTTTCATTGAATGCAGTCAGAGATGATTTCACTCATCACTTTTGACAAATTGATACTATCATCGCGACGGTATAAAGTGAATTCAGCGTCATTAGAAAAAAAAAAGATAAACTACACAAGTGCTCTTAAGCCTTCAGGTCATGATGTCAAGAATTAAAGTTCATTATCATTTCTAAAAGCTTCACGGAAATTCGTTACGGTTGACCTATAAAAAATGCATACCTGCATTTTTCCTCAATATTCTAGAATGAATCTCCTTCATCAGACATTACTTATTTGAACATTTTCGTTTTAATACACTTGACACAAGGAATTAAAAAATTTTTTTAACAAATAGAACCTGTAAATCGAGTACAGAAGATTAGTTGTCAAGCGCCAATGTTATTGGTCAATTCAATTATCAATTGTCTCAGAGAATAATACTAACTACATATATCGATTGACAGATATCTCATTTATTGATTAGCATATTTAGTGTCGGATATGACTAGAAGATATTTAAAATAGGTCTCACTAAATCTCGTATTTACTTACGACAAATTAAATATTCAAATATTCCAGACAAATATGTATATGTTTAATAATAAATAATATGAAATTTCATAAAAGTAAAGAAAGAATTAATTCTCAAACCAATTTGAGTAAAATATTTTTAAAATAACACTATAAATAGTATTATTAATAATAGACTTATTTTATAATCTTTGAAGAAAAGTAGGCTTTATAGTTTTATAAAAAAAAAAATGATGTGAAATATCATTTATGTCAGGATAAAAGTTTGCTTTCATTTTATTTTTATGAATAATCCTCTTTGATTTGAATCCCATTGAACTTGTGTATATAGTCCCGATGTATCTTTTAAACTTTAGATCCAATTAACAGTGCACTAAATTTGCGAAGCAGAGTCCGAAGGTTGCTGACGATTGTCTTTACCCACAATATCGTTCTTATCGTCTGTCTTTCTTTGAAATATTACGTCTCTATGTACTATGTACTTATTGTATGAAACGTAAGCTGTATTATTTCCGTCACGAGTGAGCTTGCGTATTTAATAGTGACATTGAACTTTCACCGCCTGTAAAGGAAGTACATTGACTACTTTATCGTGGAAGTAAATAATTCCAGGTGTGAAACTCGACACCATAAACCAAAAAATCCGAAAAAATTCAATATTTTGACTTCAAGACGTTACTTTTTAATCAGAAAAATTTTTTCGGTATAAAAAGCGGGGATGTAATAAGAATGGAATCAGAAAAGAGTGTACCTGTACTAAAAATATTTTTTGTTTAATCTTGCAACTTATCAAAGTTTTAAACTAATTCCTAGAGTTCACCCAGAATGAATTAGAGTGAACTTATTAACATTTACGGTCACTAATATACTTATCACGCGGTCAGTACTATATCGTCTTACATACATATGAGAGATTACATAATGCTACTCAGGAACGCCAGATTCAACGACCCCTTCATAAAAATTTGACCTTTTCAAAGGATCGACGAAGGTGAGGTATAAATTAAATTTCAGTCAAATTAAATTTCAATATAATTTATAAAAATTAAACTTCCAAATATTAAATAGTCTACGCGAAAAGGAAAATATTTTACCTATGTTTTTCTTAATCTTTACCTGAGAAACTTGTAAAGAAATAAATTATATATTTATTATCATATTTACATGAATCACAAGCAGGTAAAAAAGGGTACAGAACTAAATGTTATTACTGTTAGAAAGTTGATTGCAGAATGATTGCAGCTTTATTTGCATAGTTATTTTAAATAGTCTATTATTCAAGTGAAACCTGAGCAAATCGCCCCTCCCTGCTGACTACGATAGGAATTTTATTATTCACTTTCTGAAACACGAGTTGATAAGGTATTATATTGAAACCTGAAAGGAAAATAATTAGATTCATGTTAACGACTTTCAGAATGGACATTTTTTGGTATTTTCTCAAATGTATCTTTCTCAAAAGTCTTCTACCTACAATTTTGGCTGTGGGCAAAAAGTGAACATCAAACCTTAAGTCATTTAGATTTATTTCGATTTTAAAAGTATTTAGCTGTTATCGTGATTTGAAATGTAATAGAGATGAAAACTCAGTGTAGGTATGTAGTTGAATCGCAATCATTACAAACGCATTACGTAGTGAAAAGCTACGTCATTCAAGATCACGTGACGTGTCAGCGACACGTGCTAACGATGTCCACGTGAAATCACAAGAACACGACACACGAAGTTCATGAGAAAATTACCCTCTACCATTTGGAGATGATACGAAACGTTCGCGAACGATTGCTTCGATTTCTTCGATTGCCTCAAAAGATTTGTTTTCTAGAAAATTATTTTTCCACTATTACTCTTTTTTTTATTTGGAAAATGTCTTTGTTATTTGAGGCATTTAGATGTACCAGAAGTTATTCATTATACGTTCAAATGAACAAAATATCCCCCCCATCCAAATTCTATTTTAGCCAAAAACATTGTTCCAACTAAAAATAATAATAGACATTTAAAGTTTCTTCAACACAGAGTTATTTTTAATATCTAATAAATCAATATTTTAAAAAACTGTTTCTAATAGATTAACCAATGTGAAAAGCCTTTTATTGGAACGTTCAGAACTTTTTAGTCTATATATGTCGACAAATAATAATTAAAAAGAATTTTCCTTATCAGGCAGATGTTCTTTAATTATTTATTTTACGTCTGGTATAGGAATTTTTTTAAAATTATTATTTTACGAATAAATAGGAATTGGAAAGTCAAAGTTATTTTAAATGTAATAAATTGAGATTTCTAAACTTCATTTAATTTTCTGAATATATGACAGGGAAAATTACTTTAAAAATTGGATTATTGATGACATTGAAAGATATTAAAACGTGGTGTAAAAATTAGCAGGCTCGTACAGCGATAAAATATCGTAATTTCGCATTGCTTTTGACGTCACATGACTTAATATCTGTTGACTGCCAAGCACAATAAAATACACCGTATTCAAACCTACATACGTGATTAACAGATTATTGAGTCTGTAATAAAAGTCTGAAATTTTCAAGGCTAATTGCCAATTACTGACGAATCTCGATGGTGGTCAATGCTCCTCAATAATTTTACCCATTTTATCAATTACTTATTTTTTGAATTTTTCGATTTGAAATTTTGACATAGAATATTTGTAACACTAAAAAATTTAATCTTTTAAAGTTCGATAATAAAAAATTATAATTATATATCCTAGTTTTACAATTAATGTTGAGTGGATTTGAGTGCAGATAAATTTCAATTTTGCTTAATTCAATGAACCCTTCATAATGTAGAAACGACACTTGGTCAATCAAAAATATTTGATATGCGCTGCGGCGTTCCCACATTTACTCTTGAGGGAGAAGATAATAAATCGTTTCTTTCCTGGACTGGTTGTTACTGGAATTTTCATCTATTACATACATGAAATCTATTTTTTCTATTCAAAATTGTCCTTGATCTTTTTTTCGGGTTAATTGTAAAACGAACTTTTTGTAGTCTTGTTTCTTCGATTTTCGTATAAATTTTGAAACAAAAAACATTTATTTATATTTGCGCAATTTCTTTCCAAATTCGTTCGTTTGAATTAATATGAAGCCAGGTAATCTAGGCTGTGAGCAATACGAGAAAAGCGAAAGAAGATCGATAACTACTGGCCTATATTTTAGAGGGAGAGGTCAAAGAAATTCTTTCCTTTTCCTTCAATTCAAAATAACTTATTAATTTACTAATTAATTAAATAATTTACTTTATTAAAGAATCAAATATCATTTAAATGTAAAATATAAACTTTAGACTTGAACAAGAATTTAACGCAGGTGTAAGGAAATATGAATGAAAAAAATAAGAATTATGAATTTTTGATATAAGTTGATAAGCCTGGGTGCTGAGTTGTTAATCAATTATGATATCTACCACAGACTCTTTTATCACCTACTTAGATAATCGTAGGCAATGAAAATTTCCAAATGAAATAGCGGGCTATTTCTATTATGTAATGATGTATTTTAGTATTTTTAATGTTCTTCTCCGAAAATAATTTTGAATAAATATCCATTAATTAAATTAACATTAGAAACTTAAATGGCAGACTGTAAAGTTCCTATAAAACAGAAGATCATCATTTTCCAAATTTAAATTTGCCTTTGTTTGATTTCTAATTTTCTGATTCCATTAATTTCGCAGTTATATTAAATAATATTAGCTTCTTAGTCATCGAAAGGAATCTAAATATTAAAAAAAATAAAACTTCTTATGTACATCTGTGAACAGGAAAAGTTCTCCCTATTCAGGAAAAACATGTTCCTGAAATAGTTGTATTACGAGTTACGAAAGCAGACAAGGTCGTGTGTTAGATCATAAGCTACTCGACCATAAAAACTTAACTGTCTGCCAAATCTCAGCGATATGAGTACAATCCAGTGCACATCTTTAATTATAACTTTTACCATCTTTTACAAATGAACGCACTTCAACATTGAATTAATGAATGGAGGAACAAGAGTTTATATATTTATAGAATATTATCTGAGAAGCAAACAAGAAGTTTTGCAGAGGATAGCAAGATGAATAAGTATTACTCAGCTCGATTTCAAATTGGATTGACAAGAAGGAACCAGGTGACCCTGCAGGTGACACTTGACCAATGTCAAAGATATCCAATGTGGATCACGAGAGCAAAGTAGTTTTTTGACCTCGATGGTCTCTAAACTTAGCTTCCCTTGCAAAATCTAACTGCCACCTCTTCAATGAACGACGAAAAGAAATAACTAAACGAATCTGAACATCAGGATAAATTAAGATTCTCCTCCAAGTCAAGGCGAACACCTTCCTAAGATTTTTCTTGATTAATTAGTTCAAGTGCAGATGTTCTAAATCCAATTCTTTATATCTTAGGGTCTTCTATTGGCATATTTTCAAAGCAGAGGGTGTTGGTCTTCATTTCTTTTTAACTCCATAGTTCCCAAAAATTTGAATTACCTTGAAACTTAAATACTTTTCTAATTTGAACTATTTTTATAATTCTCATAATTATTCAGATATATTCTGTTTTTGAAGTCCCGAATGAATTATGTGTATCTATAAGTTGGCGTCAGGCGACAAATAACACGTGGTCAAGATTCCTTTGGCAAAGTCGCAAAATATTTTTAAACCATTCACTTTTCTTTTCTCGAAAATACAATTTTCCATGCTCCTAAAAATTAGAGAGGAAAAATACGCCCCATTTTCCAATAACCTTTAATATTCCATTATTTATTGAAATCTAATTAGAAAATACGATTTAATGAAGTAAAGTGCAGTTTGAAAATTACATCAAATTTTGTTGCGTTGAAAGAAAGTGATATTAATTATGCGTATTGCTAAAACAGATAAAAATGTATGCCAATGTTCCAGATTCTTGGTCCCTATCTCGAATCGACTCGTAAAATAAATTGCCAGGGAAAACCGATCTCCTTACGTGATAAATTATCAGGGAAATTTCAGGATTTATGTAACGAGTTGCACAAGATGCGCTCATTGATTTTATGCATTTTATGATAGATTTTTGCTCCGTTAGATACGATTTTTAAAAATATTAGTACAAATAAAAATAAATTCTATTTTTATAAATAATTCTTCTTTCAAATACATTTTTCTTCAAAGATCAATCACAGAATTGAAAATTTATTGATATTAAAGTTCATGAGATATGACTCTTGAGTCACATTATTTGCCCAGAAAAAATAAAGCTAAAAATTGGGATTATTCGATAATATTTGAAATCAATTTCATAATTTATTATAAAAAAGTTTTATCACTTATAAAAAAAATAAACAAGGTCATCCCTTGGGTCCTAAAATATCAATTTTACGTGTAACTGTCGGTAAGGAAGAAATCTACTAAAGACATATTTTTACACAAATCTTTTTCCTTGAAGAACTTATTACTTATTACGTTGATTCGTTCTAGCTAATAGTAATAATGATTGAAACACTACATTTAAGTGTAAAAGACGTCACCGGAAACTTAACACAGCAATCCATATTACATAAGGATAAAATTCATAGTTTCAGAAAAAAGAAAACTGTATTCTAGATTTTAATTTCAAAAATTGGAGCAATTCATATTTTCAATCCATAGGCATCTTAAATATTATGATTTGATTAATATTTAAAAAAATATATATATAACCACTTTTCAGATATACGGGGAGGTCTACTTTTTGTTAAAACAAAATTACAAAAAAGCTTCTTTGCTTCTTTTTAATTTTCGAAAACGTTCCATTTTAACCTAAGAAGCCCGAATTTTTCGGAGCAAGCCCCGTTAAATAGCACCGTGAAAGGTTTGAGATCACCCTGAAATTTAATGAAGCGTAAGCGGGACATGTGGGAGGTTTTACGGTCGATAAGACATATTCTAGAAATAAAGTGAAAGATTACGGAAAAATTTTTTGGGCTGTGCATAAATTAAGGGCGGCATCAATCGATCACTCCCTGCCTCGTGGGTTTCTCTACGTATCCCTAAATTATCATCATAAAAAATTATCTTCAGAATCATAGGATGAATGAGAGGATTTTAGATACGTGTTCGAATTTCGCACCGGAAGAGTCTTTTTGCAACACGAGGATTCAAAATTGAATGAATCGAACGTGTCAGGATTGGTCGAGGATTTTGTTCTCTTTCACGTACCTGCAACTCCAAACAACGCTTCGAGCTATAACGGAAAAGTGCCATTGTCCTTATAATCCTGTGTGTCCTGATACGTTTTCTCTTAACCAACTAACAGACCCGAATACGCGGAGCTCTGGCGCCCAACTCAACTCAAGTGACTTCTCTTCAGTCTTCTCTTCCTTCTCGCTCACTCAAGTTTCGCACATGCGCACTAATTCTCGAAAAAGTCAGGCAGGCGCACCTCCATTGTCAAAATACTCGACGCTTATTGGCTAAACGACCTTTGACGTGTCGTTGAGTCGTTGATTGAACCTTTTTTTTGTTAGAGAATTTACCTGCCTGAAGGGTTTAAGGTGATGACCATCTTCAATTCTTCAGTCTCAAATTTGGGTTCCTTTTTTTTTAATTTTGAAAAGTTTTTATTATTATTATGTATCTTTTTTTCTGTTTTTGGATCTATTTTTTGATTTGATAGATATTATCTGAATTAAAACAAAAGATCATATCTTTCGACACTAAAACACTTTCCAAATTTTGAGAGGGTCTACTAGTGTGACGATCATATTCAGTACATTTACTAAATAAAATTACACCCACAGTAAAATTAAATTGATATGAATTACAAATAATGTAATTTAAAAAAAACTTAAGTACAAATTTAAAACCACTTATTGCGAGGCTTCAAGTATTTATTTTTTGTACAAAATATACTTATAATACATAATGTGTTAGATTGGATTAAACTATAATAATAACTAGTTCGAAATAGGATGACCACATATGTCTGATACTACAGAAGGCCTGGAAATACCGGTTATTAAGTTTTAATATTATTTCTTAAATTATTATTGTACGAATAATAATCTTTTGAGAAATTTACAACAAAATTAATTAATTAATTGCATAATTTTACCTATTTAGTGTAAATAAATGATATCCATTTGCAGATCCACTTTCGAAAATTTCCTTAATAATTCTCAAGGTTAATTCAGTTCCAAATTTACGTACAGCATCGTCGTTGTCTTTTATTGGTTCTAATGCTTCGAATACGAATTTTGGAACCTGGACATTACAAATGCTCGACATCCGTAATAACGATTTGTAGTCAGTAATCGAAAAAATCCCTGGGATTATTGGAACCGTTATACCTATATTTCGACAATCCTTAACGAATTTAATGAACTTTCCAGCCTCGAAAAATATCTGGGATATTATAAAGTTTGCACCTGCATCTACCTAAAAATTATTCAAATTATAATTAATTAAATTAAATTAGTATAATTTCAAATTATAATTAATACAATTTTCATACTTTTTCCTTAAGATAAAACAAGTCCATTTCCTTCGACAGTAATTTTGAATGCATTTCCGGATATCCGGCGACACAAATGCAGAATTTTGAACTAAATCGCTTCCTTATAAACGCAACTAAATCAGCAGCATAAACAAAATCACCAGTTTCTCTATTTTCCAATAATGAATCTGTATCATCTATTAATTAAAACTTGAAAATTTTGAAAAAATACTGTTATCTAAAAAATAGTAATTTATTAATTTTAGACTCACCACCTTGTAGTGCAAAAATGTTTTTAATTCCAGACTCAAGTGCACGATTGAGAATTTTTTCAACAGTTTCTGATTTCAAACCCTTCGCTGCCAAATGTAGTAGAGTATTACATGGAAATTGTTCAGCAATTCTCAAAGGCAAAATATTTTCCAGGTTTAAGTGGTTGACATTCTCACTACAGTGCCATGTCATAGCGTAAAATAGAGGCAAATATTTTTTCGTCTCAGAGAAAAACCTGCAAAATAATGTTTATTTTTGTTGATTGGTGAATTGGTTTTACAATTAATATTTTTAAAAATTACCTTTGATACTTTATAGCGTCATTTACAGGAAAGAGTTCCCAGCTGTAGAATTGCTCATTTTTTCTAAGTTTCTGTTCAATCAGATCTATTAAATGAACACTTCTATTGGATAATCTATCAGTATTCCCATAATTTAAAATTACACACGACACGCTTCTTTTTTTAGAAACGCACTCCATGTCAAGTATACGTCCTCTCATCTTTAAAACAGATATAAACTAAGTTGATATTACATTAATATTCATTTCATTTCACTAATCATTTCTATTGCACAATCTTATATGAATACTATTCCACAACAGATAATGATTTCGTCATTCATCTTGTCAATGAATAAGTTATAGCTTTATTTTAAGCAAATTCGACTAATTGAAAGAATTCGAATATATCTATTTATTTTATTTGTTATTTTTTTCATACAAATTATTCTGTCTTATTATCCTCTTCAAATATGTATAAAGTTCTGCAAACTTCAGTGATCGGTATATCAGATATTGATGGCACGCCACCAGGAATGCTTTTATTTTCAGTAACAGAATGTTTATCAGTAATTGTCCTAATATCGTCTATTTCTGGAGTCAAAAGCATGTTCATCGAAGGATAAATAATTAATGCAAATATAATAATCGCGGTTATAGCCCAAATGGGAATAGCAAGGGCCCAATATTTTGAGGGCCAGTAAGTCCATCCTAGGTATTCGTGTAAAAATTGCTCAGGGACAAGTACCCAAATTAAATACAGTAAAAATAAAATGTTTGATCCTATGTACAAGGCATATCCGTAAACTGATCTAGGGGTATAAGGAGCCGGTGTATGTTCAGCCATTCCCTACTCTTTTGTTCTTATTTCAGTTCACAAATTTTTTATTTTAGCCTACTGAATAATAACCTCGGGTTTAAATTCTATCATTGTATCTAAGACAAGAAGTAAACTTTCGAAATAAGATGTGAGAGCTGTGCGCAACTTGCTTGCTTTCTGGCCAGTAAATTGTCTGAAATTAAAAGAAAGATTCAATGAAAGTTTTGTTTCTGGATGATTTCTCAAATTGGGAAATAAGAAATTCCCATGAAAAACATAAATTTTCGGTTAATTAAACTTATTCCTATTTCCCTTACAAAAGGTCTTACTTTTTAAAAATTTTAAATTATAAATTATATAGTATAGATATTTTTTATAGTCTACAACCTTATTGTAGAATTCAATATTTTTTAATTGTTTTTTGTTTACGTTTTTGGAGTAGAATTATTTCAAAAGGACGAATTTTGTGTTTAATGAAAAGCTTCATACTTGTTCAATATTATTAAAAACTACTTAATCACTCACACTTCAAGAAATTTATCTATTACACATAGAAATCTTGAGGTTCCGCTTCTTCGAGGTCCTTTATCGACACTAAGAACTTCGTATGCTATTTCTGCCTCTTTAGTCGAAGGGAATGCAATTAACACTTTTCTGTAAAAAAATGGATTAATAGGTTATTATAGAAATAGGTAAATTTTTATTTATAAATAAATAATACTTTACAGAACTTACATTTTATATTCCTCACTCATGACGTACGAAGGAGGTTAGAAATTTATCCTGATAAAAAAATGCGATAGAAATTGATTGATATCAATATTTATATTAAACTAATATCAATATCTTATAATGTCAACACAGATAAGAATCCGAAGTAAATAAAAACAATCTTTTGCACTTATTGGGTACAATTTTTTTTGTATTTTTGACAGCACGTGAAAGTTTCACGTGCATGTTTTGCGCATGTGATGTTGTGCACCGCCAATGTTGCAATGTTCGTATCTGTTTTGTAGTTGTAGCTATTCTGCGCTTGCGTAAGCCGTAATATTCAAAATAATTACAAACTAAGAAGTTTTATAACAAAAACAAATTATTAAATCATGAAATATTACGAAATTGTCAAATTAATACAGTTTTAAGACGAATTTATCGAAAAATATTACCTAACAGCTAACACATAAAGTTAGTCATCGGCATTTAAATAGCGCGCGAATTCTAGCCAATAAGCGCTCTCCTCTAACACACGCGCAATACCCAGTAGCCCCAACTGTCCGTATTCTACTTCGCATGCGTAGTACTCGGTATCTGATTGGTTTCTATTCGCGTGTAATTTGAAATGCATAATATTTCTTAGCATTTCAAATTGCGCGCGAGTAACAACCAATCAGGTATCGAGTGCGATGCATGTGCAGAAGAGTACGGGGTTCGAGTTGTGGCCACTGGCAACGTAGCTTCCCTCTACGCTGGCAATACCTTATATGTACTACATACTTCGTGCTGTCAACAAAACAGACAAACTCAACACCAGATGATTTGACGTGATATTCCTGTATTTTACATATTTATATATATTTGTTTAAAAATATTTTAAAAATTAGTATTTGTTATTTGAAAGGTTTTAAGTAGTTGGTTTATTTGTTTGGTTTTATACATTTTACAGTGTTTGTCATGATCATAGCCTAAAAATCAAAATCAATTTCTAAAAAGTTGTTTAAAGTAAAAAATCATTGTAAATATAGGCAGTTATGTCACAAGAAAAAGTGAAAAAAGTAAATAAATCTTCTGTCGGTGACATGTGTGATAATGACCCTGAATATTTAATTCAGGAGTACAGAAAGAAGAATAAACTCTCCGAGGCAGAAATACAAGTAATTTCTTTATGTATATCCCTTTTTAGATTTAAATTTGCTCTTTTAAAATTTGTTTCTTAATGCGAGATTTACTACAGATGTTGCGGGATTTAAGAGTACAACTTATTCACGAAGTGCCACCTCAACATAATATCGAATCAAAAGCTGGATCTCACGCACTCACTAAAGAAGAGAAGGAAAAATTTAAAAAATACGCTGAATTAAAACAAGGTCCTTATAGTCCTAATGAGGATAAAATTATTTGTAAAAATTGGAAGAAATTTTGTAAGGTAAAGTAATCAAGTCATAATTCTATAAATTTTATGCTTTAACATTAAAGAACAAAATTATTATTCTTAATCGTTTAACTTTTGTTCAAATAAATTAATTGTGATTTTCAGAAACATAATTGGAACAGAAACAACTGTAAACCATTTTTGTATATGAGACACGATCAAAGAGTACTTATAAAATTTATAAGCGAGAGGAAAAAATTTGTACAATTTCTAGCACATAACTTACCCAATCGAAGTTTGTACAGTGTTTATCAACGGTTTAGGAAGTTATACAGCGGCGTTGTTCACGGGAGGTAAAACAGATTCATGATTTAAATAACTATTTTATATTTTTTTTCAACCCGTATTTTAATTCTTTTTGTTTGTTCTAGGTTTACACCTAGAGAAGACAGTCTTATCTTGGCGCACATTGAACAAAATCCCGAAGTTGATCCAAAACATATGCACGCAGACTTAGTGGACGTATTAAATCGGTCGAGAGAAGCCATCTGGCGTCGTTACCAAGTGCTAAAAAAATTAAAGAAAAAAGCAGAAGAAGATTGATCTTTCGAGATTATTGCTTTTGAAATTGTTAAAATCTCTTCCCAGAAAGTGAAAGCTAGTTTAAATTTTCGCAGAGGTCGTTTGAAATTGAAAAATGTTGGGCTAAAGCAGATTAACACTCAAATTATATTGAAGCGTTTTTAATAAAAATGCATATAATTACAATAATTTTCACTTATTGTATCAAAGAGTAAATAAACTGTAGCTCCTTATTTTAAAAGAAATCACAATTTTCAATTCATTCTCTCGCTTTTTAAAAATTACTTAGTTCACTATTTATAATTTTCACATTCTTAAGATTTCTTGAGATAATAAATCTCGAAATTTATGTACAACACGTTTTTCATGACTCGACGGCTTTGGAAGAATGATAACATTTTATTGTGATGTGAATTCTTCTAGATGCAAAAAAAATACTAAGATGTTTATATTAAGTAACATTCGATTAAATACAGTCCACTTGAATGGCACTATAATGTTTCGAGACAAAAAAGAAAAAGGAATTACAATGTAAAAATCAGTTGACTATTATTTAGTATTATTGTCACGAAATAACAGTAAGAAGATTATACTTCATACATACGATTAGATTTCAGTTCTTATTTTTTTATGTTGGTCTTTTACCGTGCAAATAAATTCCAATTAGAGAGAAGGTATATAGAATTAAATAATATTAAAATAGTCTAACTATCCTAATAAGAGTCTGTCTCCTTACAATTACTTTGTGACTATTGTTGACACACGGATTGTAATGTAATTCCTGATTTTCAAAATTTGCTGCCACTTTTTTCGATTAATCATTTAATCTAATGGGTTTATATACTAATATGTCTGATTCGCAGAAGAGGATAAAAAAATAACTATCGACATTTGAAGGCAAATTGTAGAATACATACTTGAATCTTCGTTCACAAATTTTTCCATAATTATGGATTTGCTTTTGTTTACTAATTTGAACCGCTTTGAAATCTTATATTCAGATCAAATTCTTCTTTCACTATAGTTTTTTAAAACATCTGACCTATCACAGCCAGTGATCGTACTGCCGATTGCACATTGTTCACGTGAATATGATGAGCGACAGTGTGATGATGTTCATCCACCATCATTTGATCGCCAAATTGGGCTCGACAACGTTTTTGATGGGCAAATAAACTTCCACTGTGACTGTAGGCTGCGCCGCAAGTTTTACAAACGTAGGGTTTTTCACCAGAGTGAGTATAGGTATGTTCCTTGAGGGTACTGAGTCTCTTGAAGGCTTTGCCACAGGTTTTACACAGGTAATTTGCCTCTCCAGTGTGGCGAGTTAGGTGTCTTCTGAAAGCTGAACTAACGGCGAAAGCTGCGCTGCAAACGTGACAGACAAAAGGTTTATCTCCGGTGTGGATTCTCATGTGGTTAGCTAAGCTTGTCGTAGTTGTGAATCCACTGTTGCAGATTTTACAAACATGGGGTTTCACTCCTGTGTGAGTTCTCATGTGATAGGTTAGAGAAGAATTGCTTGGGTAAACCTTGCTGCAAATGTGACAAAGGTATTCTCTTGGGACTTTTTCCTTGGGCTTGTTGTGGGTTTTCTGGTGGATTACCAAACGGGCTTGACTGGCGCAAACCTGGAAAAATAAATTTTTATCAAGATCTATAGGAACATTTTTTTCTGCTCAGAAATTTTAAACTATCCTATGAAAACATGAACATATTCAATATAGCCCTGAATATTCGTTATTTAACATATCTTACTCATATACAGCTAAACTCAGCATAGAGAATGGTATAAAATGGTATACCAACCTTTTTGCAAATTTCACAAGTAACGGGTTCAGCTTTTGGTTTATGCATCGAAACATGTCTTCTCAACCCCTTTTTCGTAGCCATAACTTTCTCGCAATGTTGACATTTGTACTCTCCATTTCCATCCTCATCGCTATCATCCTTTTTCGAATCCCCAAAAATATTTCCAGCAGAATTCGGAAAAGGTTCATCATCCGAATCATACAATTTATTATCATCCATCAAATTGTCCAGCAATCCATGTCCATGTTTCTCAGCATGCTTCTTTAACGTATCGGGCCTGAAGAACCACTTCTTGCATACAAAGCAAGAATATTTCTTCTCTCCGTGAATCAGAGCATGCCTCTTCAAATTTTTCATCGTGGAACAATACTGACCACATATTTCACATTTGAACAACTCAGGCGCGTTTCCAAATTCATCAGGCTCATTCGAAGTCGATGATTCATCATCAGTGTCATCTTCGCTTTTCAACTCTTTCTTCGGTTCATTAACACTTTTCTGATCTTCGTTGCTAATTTGCTTTATAATATCATTTACCTTTTCAGTATGAGACTTCAAATGCTTCACCAAACTTTGTGGTTTAGAAAAAGAGGTGTGACACAATTGACAAGAGTGAGGTTTAGTAACATGAATGGCTCTATGTTTCTCCAAATTTTCGAGTTTACAGAATGTTTTTAAACAAACATTGCAATTATGTTTCTTATCGTGCACAAGGGAATGTTTCTTCAGTCCTTTCTGAGTTGAGTACCGTTTCAAACATACTTTACATTTAAATTTCGGTTCCTCAGAACCTTGACTGTCGCTACTCTGATCACAATAATCGTCATCAACTTCGTCATCACTGAAAGTAGTCTTATTCTGCAAGGATTTAACTTTACGATTCGAAGTTCTTTTCGGAGGCGTTGTTTGCTGGTCCTCTAAACATTCGTTTAACAATTCTTGACCAAGATAGTCTTCTGCTCTGTTGTTAATTTCAGTCTTATTCGCAATGTCGATTTTATTTCTTTCACTCAAGTCAACATTTGCTGCTGATATTTCCTCGGCACACGGAATTGCCAAAGAATTCTCTGGTACTAGATTTGAATGTATTGTGTTTGAATTAATTACATTAGCATTCATTACATTTGAGTTAATAGCGTTTGTATTAATTGCATTTGCATTCATTGCGTTTGCATGGATTGCATTTGCTAAATCTTCAGTCATTCTTTCAGTCTCCTTGGGCACTTCGAATCGGAGGTTGCATTCAAACATTTTTTGGTCATGGATGTCCATGGGACTTTGGCCTATGGGGTTTTCTTGTACAAAGGCTTCAGTTGGTTGATGAATTTCTGGCAAAATGTGCTGTTCCTCTTTCACGCAGTAGCTATTTTGTTGATCAGTATTTTTCTTTGATATCACAATTCGAGTTTGAGGTTCTGTCTGAGTACTGGTTTCCTGAAACAAGCATATTTTTGTAATTATTAAGAAAGATTGAGATATAGAACTGAGTAGACACATAAAATAATATCAGTTTTTATATACCCACCATCAGATTACTTCTGGCAGGCTTATTATAATAAAGTCGCAAACGAGCGTCGGAAGTCTGACAAAGCTGTCTAAAATCATGGGCAACACTAGCATTATAGATGCAATTATTGCAAATTAAGGAAGGCAGGCCATCTTGTTCCTGAACTTCGATTGAGCCGCACATTTGAATTTTTTGTGGAAGATCTGAGAAATGATCGACTTCTTGTTCTGAGCAAAATATGGGAGACATATTTGTGTTTTCTGTAAGACATATTCTGCAGACGCGGTCCATGTTGAGTGGAATATTAAAATAGGTTGAGTTCATCGCCATTGTTAACGAGATTTTATCTCTGTTAGCAATAATCTGAAATCAAACATTTTTATTGTATGGTTTTTAAATTTTAATTTCACAAAAGTGTTATATTTTAAATACGTTAATATATAGCAAGAACTTTATCAACATTCTTTTTAATTTAGAAAGAGCTAAAATCATTTTTTTAGCTTTCTGTCAGTCTCCTATATCCTCTTTTTTCCATTTTTTCTCGATTTCGCAAAAAAATCCCTATATTTCCCCTTTTTGAAAGCATTTTGTGCATTGAAGCCTGTTTTTTGCATTTAAAAGTATAAGTTTGCATTTTTTATAAATACTGGATATTTCTCCAAACTAATATCAGATTATAAATGAAGCAAATTACATTCCAAGGATTGTATTTATAACCCGAAAAAACTTGAAAATTACTCATAAAAGATTGCAAAGAATAAAATTCTTCTTTTGTATAAAAAACAATAAACAAAAAGTTAACGGCTAAATAAAAATTGTGCTCCAAATGGTGTGAAATTCTTCCCAACAGAGAATTAACGATTGACAAAATTATGAATGCTATCCCAGAAAGTCACCAAAGGCACAGGACGAGGGGAAATTGTCCTTTTGGATAACAAATATTTCGAATCTAGATTTAAAAAATTAGTGTGAAAAAATAGAAGGTTCTCAACCATAGAAATCTTTTATGCGTCTTGGGGGCATGACACAATGTTGAGTTGATGTGCTTATAGCAGTGATGCCCAGACGAACTGTTGACACTTCGCTTGGCCACCGCTCGAGTTTCACATTTTGAAATGTTTTTTGAAGCTCACAAAATTGCCCAAAAGCCGTAACAATGACGAATTTCCATCTCAAAAACACTATACTTCACTTTACGGAAACCTTTCTTTCTTGATATCACCCCTTTGTTCAATGGCTTCTCCAAACAACACGATCGACCCGCTCAAGTTGAGAACAATTTATTCCCACGCAATATAGAAAAAGTTGCTGTATTCCATGGATATAGAAATAAACAGGAGACTAGAAATCTCATTGCTTCTGTGGAAATACGGTGCAGAGGAGGGAAGGCCGCCATCTTGTGATGCAAGAGGCCCAAAGAAATCCTAAACTCACATGTATATTTCGTTATACAATTAATTCTGTATGCTTTTTGCATTTTTTTTATAAACGTATACATAATTCTTCTGAATTATCAATGAGTTCAATCAATTTAATCTTATTAATTATAAATTATGCACTGCTATGCATATTTCCGTATTTCTTGTTTAGATTTCCCGCCCAAGATTTTAGATACCATGATCGGCTCATGGCTGCCCCCCACCCCGGTTTTAGCAGTATCAACCACGCAACAAGTTACGGAGCGCCCTGTTCTTATTTTCATTGGTTTTGTGGTTTTATATTTGATCTATTTCATTGATTTAATGTAATTAATACTGTAATTACAGGAAAAAAACAATCACACAATTTTTTAGGAAATCTGAGTCTGAAAGAATCAAGTGTTTAGTAAAGTGCGGACATCAAATAAATAAATTTCATTTTGAGGTTATATTGTCGGTCATACATATATATATATATATATATATATATATGTACATATGTACATATGTGTCTCATGCTGTAAAGACATGAGACAGTATTTATCCCATTAAACTAATATTTATGAGATAATATTCATCCCATTAAACTAAAGCATGGAGTGCGAACATTGTGGATTCTTCTTATTAAAAAAAAAGCGCTACTGTCGTATGACAGTAAAAAAAGGGAATAAATATTGTGGAGAACACCAAAAATATGAAACTGATATAAAAGAAGAGGTGCAAGGTAAAAAAAGGATTGCTTGCCCTCTGGATTCGACTCAGTAAGAATTTTATTTTCAAATTAATTTTATTTTCTTTAGTTAAATCATATAAAATGTATAAATTATATTTAGCACTTGTTCCGAGGCCAAGTTAGCAAAACATTTAAAGGTTTGCAATGCAAAAACGGACGTGGATTCTTTACCTCCTTACATTGTTCAAGGAATTAATTTGGGGGATGTTTCTATGAAACAACCAACACATGTTCCACTTTCATTGATTGATCAATCAAAGGTGGATGCTTTGATAAATAAAGTCAATTCTGCTTATGGTACAAAATTCAATCTTGAAAAATCTTTTTATAAAATTAAATTTGGTATTAATTAGTATATGACTGACGATAATTTTTGTTTACTTGCAGAGCGTTTACCAGCGACACCAGAATTAATTTTAAGCCATAAAGTATTCAAAGAAGAATTAGAGAATCCTAGTTATGGAAATTCGACGAAGAAACATATATTCCAAAATGCTTCTTTACTGGCTCATTTAGAAAATGCTAAACTCATTCAGGATAATATCTGTTTTATTGAGTTTGGTGCTGGGAAAGGTACAACTATAATTTATATAAATATAAAAGGATGCATTTAATTTTTAAATATTCTATAAATAGTTTATAATATTTATACAACATTATTATTTTCTGCATAGGTAAATTAACTTATTGGTTGGCTCAGGTAATAAAAGGACAGACTGATGGATCTTCGCTTTTACTGATCGATCGTTCAAGTCACAGGCACAAAAGGGATAATAAATTAAAGAATGAAGACAATTCTACGAATGTTAAAAGAATACGTGCCGACATAGCAGATTTGAAACTAAATAAACTAGAAGAAATCGGAAAGCTTGGGGTTGTTGGAGTAGCTAAACATCTTTGTGGAGCTGCAACTGGTAAATTAGCTTCTTTTCTGAATTTCCTTGTTACTGTTTCAGTATTTTTATTATTTTATTAATAACTTAATTTTACATTTTTTAGATTTAACGTTAAGATGTTTAGTATCAGCGAAAGAAGACAATCCCAGTTGCAAAGTAAAAGGACTTATTATCGCATTTTGTTGCCACCATCGCTGTGAATATGCTTCTTATGTTGGCAAAAACTATTTGGAATCTTGCGGATTTACATCTGATGAATTTCCGATTCTGTGTAGTGTCGCTACTTGGGCAACGTGTGGTTTTGAAAAAGGTGCAAAAGCTAACAAAGAATATTCTATCGAACAGCAAGAACAGATAGCGTAAGAATTGAATCTAAATTACCATTTACATATTACATTTCACAAAGAAATGTATGTCTCATTTTTAATGTTTATTTTATTTAGAAAGGATCTTCGAAGTTTCAAGGAACGGGAAGAAATTGGGAGAAGAGTCAAAATGTTATTAAACTGGGGTCGCTTACAATTCCTGAAAAACGCAGGGTTTGATTGTCGATTAGTTTATTACACATCGCTGGATATTTCTTTAGAAAATGTTTGCATTATAGCTGAACTACGCAAAGACTAATTATAATAATGACGAGAATAATATCATTTATAAGAGAAATACACCGGAAAGATTTTTTTCTAAACAAATATCTTCTATTTGACTATTTTTTTTAATATACATTTTAGGAAGATTATTATTTTTTAAACAAATATAAGGTTTTGTTGCGCGTTAGTTCTGCGCTATAGTTGAAACTTTCCTGAATGAACTCACCTTTCATTTCTTCAATGCTTGACGTTGAACGTTCACCCACGATGCGTTCACCATTCCGTCCCCTCCAGTTCGGTCCGCCCCGCCCAAAACAACTTGAGGAATGTAGCGGTCTCATCAAACATTCTGTAAAATAAATTCAAATCGCCCAGAAAAACGGGAGACTGATGTCTCACTTTATTCTTAGCTTCAAGTTTTTTTAATATAAAAATTTGGTGATTGTTTATAAACAGTGTGGAATACATGAAATCGACTTTTTCTTGAATGGTACGTAACTATGACTACCTTACGTTATCTCATTACTCAATTACAACCGTCAGCCACGCTTTACAAACTTATTTTTTTTTACTTTTTCCTTTAGAGAGAAAGATGTAAATAGAAGCTTCTTTATATTTATTAAACATAATTATTTTTATAATACCATTTTTTTAAATCTGTATTCTTGAGTAAAAAGACTGTTTGGTATTTTTACTCTAATAATGAATGGATCGCCACGCCTATACCGGCCTAATTAGCTATTTAATGCTTTTTACGTAGTTTCTTTTCTCAAAAGAGGAAGCTTTTATACTGTTTTTGTAGTATTATCTTTGTCAATATTCTCTTTAAAAAAGATTTTTTTATTTTTCACTTTTTAGGAAGTGAAAAATAAAATTGTTATTGTAATTTAGTCCAATAACTCTAATCTATTATAATTTGTATTAGTAGTCTCTTAAACTCTGTGAACAGTTTAATTTCTAGATCTATTTTGAGAGCATTTTTACTATGCAGTCTGTTAGTAATAAAATATAAACCATAACAAAAACAAAATCTTTACAAAACTATAAGTTAAATATTTTCCTCTTTCTTTTTTACAGAAATAATTAAGTATAAAATGTCCGTTTTAGAAGACCGCACTGAATACCTAAAGTATAATCCTGGTCCGAAACTATATGGGGATTTCACTCCATTTTACGTGGCGATCACTATTTGCTCAGTAATTGGACTCTTTCTCATTATCCTGAACGTTACATTTTGTTGGTGTTCACGTCATCGGCACTACTGGCAAGACAGACACACAGGTGAGTTATTAAATGAATAAATTAATTTTTAGTTTGATTTAATATTCTAAAAATTCTTTTAGGAAATCGGTGGATTCAATCTCTGTGGACAGTAACGCCCCACAACACTCCACCACTCGATCTTTCTGAACTGGAACAAGGACCTCAAAATTACGTTTACCACAGACCTCAAGTTGTTCAATATCATCCAGACGAATTGGATGCAGCAGCACCACACCCAGACGAATATATAGAGTTGCACAAACGAGAAAGCGAAATCTAAAATTTGTATTCAATTGCAGGTATACAAATATTTACATATTTTTTTCGTATCCAAGTATATACGAAAAAATGGGTTTACACGTATTTTGGCCTGCAAGTACAGTTCTTACTTTGTTCATCGTTGGAGTAATAATGATTTTATTAAAGTTTGGCCCGAGAATTTGTAAAACAAGACATGTGCCTTTCCCTTCTGATGAAGAATGGGAAGAAAAGGCATATTCGCGCAAAATTTCAGTATCAATTGCATAAAAAACTAGCGAGGCTTTCCCGACTGTTGTAAATGTTTTAATAAGAAGAAAGCTTCCAGCTTATGAATCATCTTTCTGAAAATTTCTGATTTTAGTTTTTAAGAAAAGAAATTTTTGGGAAAATGATTCTAAGACTGGAAGCTTCTACTTATCCTCGCTGAAAGCTTGTCTTTTATAAAACTTTTTTTCAGTCCCGGATATTATAATATGCACTTTTTATAGTATTAGAATTAGACAATTAAAATGTATAATTAAGGATATATTTTAGTGATAAAACTACGACTCGTATGTACGATTTTGAATCGTCTTATGTAGTTTCAACAAGTCCGTCCAATGGTAGACTCTACATGTATTTTTCAGAGATTTATTTTATAAAGATTTTCTACGAATCAGAAATTTTATGATACGAGCTTATGATATTGTTTTGAAAAACAATACTCAAGTATTTGTTAGTCAATAGATGACTATAATTCACATATGCATTTTAATTTCATTCAGATTTTAAATTCTGCCAAAATTATTCCTGTGAGAAAGTCAATCTTATATTTTTAATAAAAACTGAAGTGGCATTTTACAATTACTTTTAGAAGTAGGATTGCACAGATTTTTAAACCAAACTGTACCGAACTTTACCAGATTTCAAAGATTTTTAAAAATATATTTTTACTTTTGTAAGTGCTTACATAACTGTAACATGTGAATGTGAATTTTAATAAACTGATATGTACCTTTAATTTGGTTGTGATTACTATTCAACTTCCTTATTTTACTCAAGAAATATTGGAATTAGATCTTGTTCAAACTTCAGAGCGAAAAAATTTCCAGGTATCATATTTGTTAAATAAAATAAAGAGATCGAGTTTTGAAGTTAGTACTTAAATGCAACACTTTTAAACTAATCGGGTTTGAATAGAACGTGGAGTTTATAGTATATAATTTTTATTTTTATTGACAACATCGGGTTTGTGTTACAAGTGTAGTAGATACACGTTCGTTTAGTAGATACGTGGATACATTATACAGTTCTTATCATTTTTTAGAATGACAATGTTAGTAAGGAAAATTTTTGCATCAACGTTTTAATTCCTTTTTCAATTCTTCATTGGATTATACGATATCGAAACTGATGGGATTCCGTCTAGTTTTCGCTAACTATATAAAATCTCGAAAAGTAACTGTCTTCATCGCAACAGTATTATTTCTTTTTACGTTTTTCCATTTTTTAAATTCGCACTTTTCGCCTTAATAACAAAATAGGTAGGTACACTTATGAAGAAGTCACTGGCGGTGACGCCCTCAAAAACTTAACAATTAAAAATGCACAACTTAAGAGTGGCGACAACTTCATCTAACGAGCTTAAACTATCAACTTTAGTATAATTACAAAATGTCTTAGCGAAAATCTCGATCGGTATATGTGGATGTACATTATTCAAAATTTTTTCAAAGTAAGTCCCGAGTTTCTTTTATTTTTCAACTCGGTTTTTATTTGTCGAACGACTTTTGTATTTTATTTACGTATGCTTTTCGCTAAGAGTGAGAGTCAAAAGTCTATAAGTAGCACTTCTACTATCGAAAATTCGACGAAATCAATCTCTAATCGTATCGAGCAGGTAAGCATTTTTCTTAACATGCTATGTTACAATGCATTTAAAACATTTAAAGTTCCCCTAAAAAACCTCAAATTTGTCAAGTTTTTCTCTAATGTGTTCTCTCAAAATTCCTTTTGATTAAATTTTAAAGAAAGCTGAGGTCTTTTGACGGGGATTTGGTAAACTACACAGAGAAGTGAATTAGGTATGATTAATCTTTAGTAGACATCTAACGATAATGATCGGAAGAGTCCTCATAGAACATAGGTAGCTATTTTACTCTAGTAATAGATTTTATTTTAATGATGATATGGTATAAGTGATCTATAGACTGAGGACTGGTGTTTCAAATACACCAAACTACTTGCATTGACTGACTTTTTTTAATTTGACTCTTTATCTCGATTTTGGCTATAATTGAAATATATCCTTTTCTTGTGTCGTGAAGAGAACTTTTGATACCAGCTCTTTGAAAAAGACACTTTTCAATTATTTAGGTATATACCGTACATTTCTAACGATAATCGAATATTTATGGAAGATCGCAAAACGTTTGATACATTCAACTTGAATTTGATTTTCCTGCTCAACGGCGTTGCTTGCTCGTAGGTTAAAACGTGTCTAAATCAAAAGAAAATTGCCGAACGATGATTTAATCAAAAATACTGAAGGAAAATCTTGCAATCTTGAGAATCAGTTTGCATCTTGCAAACTTTACATCT
>UCOH01011736.1:0-52248 GCA_900474275.1 Synergus japonicus | reverse complement strand
TTATTATTATTATTATTATGGCAAAATACGAAAGAAAAAAGCTCTAATATTATTCTACACTCTTAACCACATTTATTTGCATCCTCGAATTGTTATTCTTTATCATCATCAGTTTATTCCATTCAGTGTTAAATAATGATATAAATAAACATAATATATTAACTATTTTCATTCATGAGAAGCATCGTTACCTGTATGACAAGTGATCATAAGAGCATAATAAACAATCGCTCATTAAATGCATTCTGTTGTTCTTCATTTCACGACCCGGCCACCGTCCATTTTTTATATTCCATCTTTCCATCTTTACATTTACATTGACTTTCATTCGGAGACATCATTTTTCTATTTTTAAGATTTTCAGGTTTCATTATTCTTGTCTGGTCCCATCAAGATCTGCAACCAGAGAAAATTTTATATCACTCCCAGCCTTGTAAAATTACGCAATTACACATTTTTATATTGCTTTTTTATATTTTTTTTATTGATCATTTTTGCTAAGGCTGTGCTTTTGAAAGTTTTTGTATTTTCGAATAGTTTCGAGGATATTAGAATTGTTTGGATATGTTCGACTTTTCGAAAGTCCAATCGGGACAAAACTTTTTTCCACACAAAGATTTTACTATACACTAAAATAAACTTTTATATTTTAACTTGGCTAGACCAAAAAATCAAAATCTTTTGCTTTCCTTGATTAAAAAATGACTTATGGTCCGAATTCTGTTCTGTCCTACTTTTGTAAAAAGTACTCATGATTCGTTTAAATTCTTTTTTTAGAAAAATTAAGTTTGTCTAGGATACAAAATTCTTTGTATAAACTTGAAATCAGTTTTTAAAATTCTTGAAGTTTGTAAAAAATCTTTGAAAAATCTTTGTAAAATTACTCAACTGTTAGAATTCTTTCCAGAAATACAATTCAATTCAAAAGATTCTAAAGTTCTGAAATGTTTGATATTAATTGATATATTTCCATCTTTGAATAAATTTTTGTTTGTTTCAAACTCGTTAATACAAAAAAATTGGAATTTACGATAATTCGAATTTTAAGGGCTTTCAAAGAATCTAAAATGCCTGATAACTAAATCTAAAATCCGGAAATTGCTCAATTTTTAGAATTCTAGTAGAACTTAGAAAAAAAAACCAGACATAAATCAAAGTGATCATTAATTTAAGGGCAGGTGGAAGAAAATAAAAAAAATAATTTTTAAAAAATTTCCACATGCCCTTAAATTTGAAAGCTCCTCAATTCGAATTTGGAATTATTTCAAATATTCAAAGCATAGAAATTTTATTCACAGAAAGTTTTGCACTGGACAGAAATATTCATATCGATTTTTCAAATCTACCTCTATTTTTTAAAATTCTCTAGACTGAAAGTATGTATTATTAAAATAAATTTTTTTCTAAAGTCCAAGCATTAAATTAGATTTCTCATATATTTATAGTTTAGAATCATCCCCTAAAAACGTAGAAATGGAAGAAAATTGTAATTTACAGCAATATTTGCAAAAGAAAAAGTCTCTAATTTAACAATAATAAAAGTCAAAACTGTTTTCTTCCCTTTTCTGATACTCGACGTTGATTGGAAAAGAAAAATGAATAAAAAAATTGTCTAATAATTATAAGAAAACGAGCTTATGTGATTTTGTCAAAATTGCTGGAAGGTGTGATATTTAAAAAAATTAGGATATGTTTGTTGATATAAAAATAATGTATTAGTTGTTATAAAAAGAATATATTAAACAATCCCTCTCATTATAATTTCCAATCCTTCCCGAATTTTGATGAAATTAGGAAATTAGGTCACCTGTTAGTTAAACAGAAGTTCAATGATATTTTTAACAATAATTGTAACATATAATGTATAGAATAAATTTTGACTTAAGCGTAAATTAAGTAGTTTCAACGTATGTATTGTAAGTGTTCGCATCACGATTGCACAAAGTTATGTAGTTTAGACAATTTTAAATTAGAGTATTTTTTATTAATACCTTTCAAGAATTCGCCCTTTTGTCATTATTAATATAATATCTGATAATATATAATAAAACCTGGCTATGCGAATTTTTTAAAAAAATTAGGAATACTGGATACGATCTCTCTTGCATTTCAGTGGTATCTGGATTATTTACAATTATGCGAAAGACTAGTCAATATTTAATTCAATGTATTTTTTTATAAAAAAAATGAGGGTTTGAAATAAAGAATCTGATGTTATACCAAAATGTGGAGGAATATTCTACGCGCCAGATAATCAATTTTGTTTTTATTTATTTGTTGTTTACTTGTTTAAATAAAAAATCTTTACGAAGAGAAATATAAAAAATTGTTGCTGACTTTCTACTTTAATTAAATACTTAGATTTCTATTCTCTATTAGTTGTTTACATTTTTAAATATACTTTTCTTCTTTAGTAAAACAATTCATTTTATGGTGTCCCTTTTCAGAAGCAAGTCTACAAATTACTTGGTAATTTTATTTTATTTGAATAAAATCGAGAAGAAAAAATACTATGACACACAGATTTTATTGTTCTCTATAAGCAATAAACGTACATGATCACCTTCACTTATAAAATATCTATGAGTCATACTGTCTGTTTTATTTAGGTTTACATTATTCCTACTATTATTTATTTTACACAGGCTCACGTCCGCTCATTTAACAATCTCACTTATTCCTAATACGCCTAATACCCAAATATACCTACCTATAAAGTTATAGTCTACTTATATTAGGACCAAGTACAATTCGAAGTAACAATTTTTCTGATACTAATCGAATAGCACTATTCGCACTCGCTCTGTATTACATTATCGAAAAAATTAAACGGAAACCAGAAATATTTCTAAAATAATAAAAAAATGGTTTAATATCTGCAAAATGTAAAATTTTCGAAATGGATTCCAAAATCCAATTTTAAGTTTAGAGAAGCTTCTAAAGAATCAATGAAAAATCACTCAAAATAAAATAAAAGCTATTTTATTCAGTTTCGAGAATTTCAGCCACACCCTAAATATTAAAAACACAAATTGATTTAAAAACATCTAACGATGTACTGTCATTTTTCAATAATGTCGTTCAGAGCTCATTCAATGTTGTAAAGAATTCAACAAATAAATTTGCATTTTGTCGCAAATAAAAAGCTGACAATTTTCCTTCGTTTAGAATAAAGTTTAAAGCATATTTTTATTTTATCAAATGGAAACTATTTCAAATTTGGAATTGCTTTAATTAAAGTGACTGTGTCGATTGAAAAATTTATACCAAAAGCCAATTTCTGTGTAGAAAATATTTCCAAAATTCATAGTTATCAGTCTTTTTCTAACTTCTTTATCAGTAGATACTCCGATTAATTTCATCGACAATTATTTTGACGACAACGATAAGCAGCTTATTTAGGACAACACATTTTTCACATTTTCGATAAGTCCGAGTGTAGACATCTAACACTTTTTACATCGGATATATCACTAGTCATTTTTCATGTCTTAAGATTTTTTAAGGTTCTAAAATTGTATTTTTATATGATTATCAAAATAAGTATTTAAAATATCACAAGAAAGTAGCGTTATAAAAAAATTGCATATAAATTGCAATATTCTAAAATATATTGCAATTATAATGGGCCAATTAAAAAATTGTCAATTACCCATAAAAATTCTCGTAATTAAAACAACTGTTTGAAATTCCAATCAGTTGATATACGTCTCACATACTGCTTTTCCCAAATATTGCAATCGCAATTTTAGAACCCCAGTTTTGATTTTCAGGAATGTATAAAACGCTTCTGTATGGCAATTAAAAATGTAAAAAAAAAAAGTGGAAGAACTTTGCTATCAGTAAGAATTTCTGAAACGAAAGCTCTTCTCGCTCTTAGGCGTAAGTATCAAACTCTTAATTATTATCAAAGTTCCCCTATAGCATAAAAACTTTGATATTAAGAGTTTCGAACTAAATCGTTATTCGTAGAGGTCCTTTTTTAAATTCAGGTTTACTAATTAAATGTGTACAATTTGTACGCATCGCTACTGTTAAAAATTCAGAATCCTAGTGAGTTTAACTTCAGAGACAAAGAAGTATCGCTTGGCAGAAACGAGCAGTACTAAAAGACCAGAGATAGTTATAGAAAAGAAAGTTTTGTACTTTTCATTTCTTGGATATTGCGCAACTCTTAATTTCGCACTTGAGTCATCCATCAAGCGTATATCATTTCACTTCTTCGTTCTCTGGATGAAAAAATCTCGTTATTTCAAAATTATTGAAATTATTATTCAATTATTATCATTGTTTAATAATATTTATTGTAGTAAATAGTAACAAAATTAACTGAAAATTAATTACGAACTCATACTAACGTCAAGTATAAAAAGTAAACTCTCATAAAAAGTAAACTCTCCACTTCTGGCAACAGAACCTATTTGTAATAGGTTGATAATAAATTTTATAAAATATTCCGTATCTCTAAAAAATGTCTGAAAAATTTTGATTTCTATGAATGCAAAAACAAAACGAGTAACGAAGAATAAAAGACAAAATAGGCCAACATCTGTAGAATCTAATCAAGCTCCAAAGCAATTGAGGAATAGTTTTAGTATAAAAAAGAGATTTGTGTCGTTTTAAAAAATGGTAGTCTTTAAAATTGTATTCTAATTCCTTTTAATTGCTTCAAAGCTCGAGTCATGGCTCTGCGAAGATAAAAGGTTAATTTAATATTCATTAGCCTTGTCGAGTTAATCAGAAGCTAGTAAATATATTTTTCTCAAAGCATCCAAAGGTTAAAAATTCATTTTAAATTAATGGAAGACTCGATAATTAAAAAGTGAATGTGACAACCTTTTATCGCCGAGGAGCCGCGAAAAAATGGACCACTCTTTTCAGTCTTCTAATTCCAATTTTGGGAATTAGAAAAGAAAAAACGTGGTCTGTTTTGCTTGCTATTTAGTCGCCTCTGGTGGGCAGTCAGGCTGGTTATTGGGGTGAGCCGCAGTGAAAGCCGGATGATTTTCCAAATGACGATCTACCCGCAAAATTGTTGGGAAAGGTCTCAGGTCTACATGAAACCTTCGGGCGTTGAAAATTTGTGGCACCAAACAACAATCCGCTAAAGTTATCTCGTCACCTACACAATATTTTCCTGCGCTGGATGACAATAATTTTTCAACGGCTGAAAGGATAAACAGAATTGGTAATAAATATTTATAAGATTCAAGACAATATATGTATATAATCATAAAGAATTAAGGTTGAGTAGAAACCTGTGAAGCCTCGAGTAATCCAGTGTTGTGCCCATTCCTTTTTTCGTTCCTCCCCAACGTAAATTAGAACCACCAAATTTTGAAGAGGCTGAATTCCACTCGCAATCACTTCACAGATTTCTCGAACTCTCGCTCTTTTTACTGGATCTGCTGGCATGAGAGGACGATGCGGTCTAGTTTCTTCTAAATATTGGAGGATGTTCAACTGAAAGAAAAATAGGATTTTTCAGATTTTAAATTTATAAGTTTGAAGTGTTTTATATTTTAAAATAGCAGAGATAAAAATATACCAAAAATTAAATTTTTATTATGCGGAGATGATTGAGAATTGTAGTGTTTAAGAATACGTACAGATTCGATTAAAGTATGATTGTCGATGTGAAGGGCAGGCACCTGCTCCATAGGATTAATTTCTCGAAATTCGTTGCTATGTTGTTCTCCACCACTTTTTACTAAACTTATGGGCTTTATGTCGTAAGGTATTTCTTTCAGATTCAATGCTGTAAAAAGAAAAAGTAGATTAGCCAGAATAGAGAATACAAGGTAATTTATAAAATAAATAAATATCCTCTAAGGATATATCCATTTTTTATAAAGAGGAAATTAGGATAATTACCAATTCGGACCCTCCACGAACAAGAACTCCGCCAATAGGAGTAGAGGACCGGCTAAACAAATAATTTTCCGTTAATGTTTTTTCGATATAAATGACAATAAAACATAAATTCCATAAATGTAGTTTCGATGACTACACGTTTGCAATAATAAATATTTTACTCAACAATTATTAGAATTAAATACCTTCTGGCTCTGTAGATGTAAAATTAAATTTTACAAATAGAAAAAATTTTAAAATAAAATTATTTGCACAGAGTGAGAAAATATCTAATTCAAATATTTGTTGTAAAATAAAAATCTTGAATTTTGATGTCAGATGAATTCTTCGTTTTGTGCAAAAAGTATAGGAACTAAATATTTTTTCGCTCTGTACGCAGTCTTATATTTGAAAAAAGATTAGTGCTACAGAACAAAAAAATATTTATTTATAATTTTTGTTGAGTAAAATGGAGAATTGAATTTTGATCTTTATATTTGAAAGTATAAAAATTCTATAGCAGAAAAATTAAAATAAATTATTGAAGTTTTTTTTTAATAATAACAAAAATTGTATTTGACATTTTTTCCAACATAAGTTTAATTTACATAAACAGGTTTTGAAGAGGAATTTTCTTATAGGAAGAAGCCTTGAATTTCTGAAAGATTTACACAATCTAACACTTTCTATTTTATAGAGATTCCAAGAAAATGATATTGACTGGAATTTGGAAAAAATAATCTAATTCCACAAAACTTAAATCTCTACATCCATTATTGAGTGTTTATACCGGCAAACGTAACACTCTGAACTCTGAACTCTGACCTCTGACAGGAAAACTACCCCTTGAAAAAAAAAACCCACTTTTCTTCCTCAACATTTTTAGATTAAAAAACTATTTCAACAAAGATAAACCAAAAATCTTCCCCAAAAATGTCTCCGAAACCCTTAAATATAAAATAACACAAAAAACTACATTTAAAAATTGCCAAAATTAAAAAAAAAAAGAATTTTTATAAAATTAAGGATCTAAATTCATGGGGCGATTCGGGGTGTTAGAACCCCTGAAGTCGATACAAAAATTCATATTTCTACGACGCGGCGCCGAGAAGAATCTCAAGTATTTCTTAGACACAAAAAAACCGGAATCGTTAGTGGAATTTTCCGACGAAAGGCGTAAACAATAATCTGGGATGTCGAAATACCGCATAGTAATTAGAAAGCGACTGAAGAAAACATATTATTTCATTATTTGATAATTAAAGAGGAACAGGGCACTGAGTGTAGCCATGCGAGAGACAAGGGGTTGATCAGCCAGAAATCTGCGACAAGTCTGATATTTTAGTGATTTTAATAATTTCTTACCTTTCCCATAACGGACATTTCGTCGAACTCGGACGGATGGAGACTCTGACTGAATTTTGACCTGCCCGGCGATCCCAGACGATGAGAAAATCGTCGAGAATTTTAGAATCTGATCAACGCGCGAAATTGCACCTCCTTCCCCCTTTTATTCGATTGCTCAACCCCCTCCTCTCTTTCTCGTCCCACCTTTTCTTGCCGAGATGCCGAAACGAGGGGTATGAGTTCGGTATTGCCAACCTTCGAAAATCCCGAAATTTAGTGTATTTTTTATTCCCTTTTATAAAGATTTGCCTTTTATTAAATTATTGCATTTTTTTAAGAGGGAAGGCTAACTTTAAGATTGTTTATTATATTATTTTAAATTTTGAACCATGAGAACTACTTTTTGTATTTTTAATATTTCTTTGCAAATTATAATGAAAAATATAAAATATGAAATTATAATGGAATTTTTTTTGTAAATATAAAAGTAGATAAAAATAATATTAGATGATTAAAACAAGATATTTGTTTAGAATATTTGTTAAGAATATTCTTTTCATAGAAATAACAAGTGTCAATTTTAAATAACTTTTTATAATTGAGAAGAGATTATTTTGTTTATTTATTTTTATTCATTTGTTTTATTTATTAATTAATTTATTGTTTATTTAAAATATTTTATTTATTATTCTATTTATTTGTTTTATTTATTTATTGTTAATTAAATAGTTTATTTTATTTAAATTGTTTTATTTATTTATTCTTTTTAATTGTTCAAGATTAGAGATTTTATGGTTTTATTCGGTTGGCAAAACTGCATAAATGTTGCAAGGCCAATCACAATCTTTTGCAAGGTAGATAATGAAAAGAAAAAAATTGAAAAAAACTTGTTTATCTTAAATTTTTCAATTTTAACGTGTAATTTTTTAGAAATTATTTTGAGATATCCCTATTTTAAAAAAGATATAGAACGTTTGAATATAAATCTAAAGAAATGAACATTAATTTAATATTAAATTAATTTTAATGATTTAAATATAACTAGATTGATACGGCCCTGATAAGGTTGACCAATCTGCAGTTCAGCACACGAAAATGTTCCAATTTCCAAAACGAAAATTCGTCTGCTACTGCAGTCAAAAGTGCAAGTGTAATTTTGTAGTGAATTTAATTTTAATTAAAATATCGTAAACTTGGCTCTCCAGCTTTATACGAAGTAAGTTTTAGTTAAATAAATATTCCGGGTATCGTAACTTTTTATTTCCATGTTTTATATTGCTCTATGATTACAAAAATATGTGTTTTTATTTACATAAGTCAACTTATTTTTAATTGAAAAATGAGTTGTTTCCTAAACGTTTATAATTTAGTAGAATTCATATCTTTTAGTAATGATAACGTTGAAAACAATAATTTATTCTTAGATTTTGTTTATAGCGTTCAGTGGGTTTTTCTTTACTGCATGTTCACTTTTTAGGTTAGAAATTCTCACTGTTTTTAAAAAAGTGTTCCAAATAATGTTTGTAAATATTTATAAAAATTGTTTACTATTTGGAATGCTTTTACAAATCTTTCCTTCCTTCTACAAATAATATTTAAGGGCGTTGGACCTAAGTCTTAAACTCACAATTCTATTCTCCATTTTACTCAACAAAAGTTATAAATAAATATTTTTTCGCTCTGTAGCACTAATCTTTTTACAAATATAAGACTGCATACAGAGCGAAGAAACATTTACTTCCGATTCTTTTTGCATAAAACGAAGAATTCAAAATCTGACTTCAAAATTTCATATTTTCATTTTACTGAAAAATATTTGAATTAGATATTTTTTCTCTCTGTACATATAATTCTAGTAATAAATTAATTAATTCTACAGAGGGAAATAATTCAAATTCTAATATTTGTTAAGTAAAATGAAGAAATCGAATTTTTAGATTAGAACTTGGCTCCAACACCAAATAAAATAAATTTAAGTTTAAATAAACTTTCTTAGTACAATTTAAAAACAAAAATATCTGTTTTAGAATGTTTGGATTTAACTGGTTAAAACCAATTGTTAGAAGGAAAATGCGGCCAATTCCGCAAGAAAGAGCGAGGAAAACGGTTCAAAATTTAGCGATGCTCTACGCATTTTTAGGGTGGAACTTTGTCACATATTGTTTATATTTGACTTGGAAAGAAAATATTCCGGAAGGCCCAGGAAAATGTAAACATTCATTTTTATCAAAGAAACCATTACAGTGGACCTAGTATAGGTCCAATTCCAACTGTATTTTGAAACCTTTTTAATAAATTTATTTTTTCTATCTTTCAGTAAACAAATTTGCAGAAATATTGTCTGTAGATAAAGCTCAAGTATATAAATATAATGGATTTCAAAAAGTAGATGAATACGAATTAGACAGAACTGAAGAAACTGAGAAATTGAAGAATGAAAATGTTTCACAGGCATCGAGTACAAGTATTTAATAGTTCCTGGTCTTCATTTTTACAATCTTACATAGGTAAATGCTACTATTGTAAATAGGGTTATTATTTAGTAAAATACCGTACAAAAAATAACTTCTCAATATGCCGCGCCTCTTGGAAAAATCCACAACAAAGTTTCTACTATGTATTTAAAGTTTATTCTATTCTTTCCACAGAAAGCGCTTCGTCAGTCAACGGTTTGGGACTTCAGTTCATCCCGATTTAATATTTCTCTCCATTTTTCTAGAATTACTAAGGCAACGATCGACGTAAGACAAGTGCTCCAGCATTTGAATTATTTGAATTATTTGATTCTTCTGGATTCAATTCCTTCAGCCTTCGCTCCATTTCACAGAGTAACGCGGATCTGAAAGTAAAAAATTTTATTTAAAATATTTAAATTTGAATTTTGTGATCTTTAAGTTTCACTTTTTTGTTTCAATATATTACAATATAAAAGTTAAAATCATGTACCTATATGCTTCATATCTCATGACGATATTCTCAAGTTCCTTTTTATAAAGTCTTGTGAGCATAGCATTATAGGAATCGAGCTCTGGTAAACGAAACAATTCCCATCGAAGTTTACGGTCTAAAGCCACTGAAGCTTTACTGTAAACGCGGAGCCAAAGAGGTATTTCTTCATTGAGATATGGATTTGCTGGGACTAAAACGCTATGAGAATGGAAATGAGTGTGTTGTGGTGGAGATACGACGCGAATTGCTTGAATTTCATGAGAATAACACGGATGTTCGTATTGAGCTTGCCTCGTAATGTGACTGAAAAAAAGGATTTTTTTTTAAATTAGAAAAATATTCTAGATTGAAGATAGAGATTTCTGTCCTGTTTAATTTTGTTCAAACTGTCTGAAAAAATTTCTTCCCAGATCTTAGAAAATATACTTACTTCACATAATAAACTCCATACTCAGGTGATTCTATTCTTTCCCAACCCGTAGGTAAACCTTCTTTTTCTAGAGGATGGGACCAATGAGTCGTTTTGGTATTATGGTCAATATAATACTTTCTACCCCGAAGAGTAAAATCCATTGACCATCCAAGGGGCAAAGGAAGTTCCTCTGCTGGTTCGCTCCTTGAACTCGACATCTCAGAATGCGTTCTACTGTATCTGAAATATTTCGTGGAATACGTGTAAAATTACGAATAGCCGGATTTTCGTTTCAATTGGAATTTAACTAAATTTTTGTTTTGAAATTTTAAAAATAAAAATTATACCCAGCGACTTGTCTGAAGGCCGGTTGATTGAACTCTTCGTATCCAGCATCAACCTCAAAAGGAAGATAAGGCATCTGTGGTGTTTGAACTCTATCCAAATGGTATTCGGAACCCGCGTATTGATTAACATATGTGTGGGACATTGCTGGCGATAATCCTGGATGGTATAAAGGCGTTGCTGCTCGCAAAGACATTCCGTCACTCGATCCAGAATTTACGGAGAGACTTTGAAATCTAAATGAAAATCAATTCTTTTATTATTGAAGGGATAAGATTTTAGATGAATTGTTCTAGTTAGGGATTTCTTGTTACAATTAAATCTGACTTTTAAGGGTGTTGGAGCCAAACTATAATAGAAAAATTCGATTTCTTCATTTTACTCAACAAATATTAAATTTTGAAACTAGATTTTGAATTCTTCGTTTTATGCAAAAAGTATCGAAACTAAATATTTTTTCGCTCTGTATGCAGTTTTATATTTGAAGAAAGATTAGTGTTACAGAGCGAAAAAATATTTATCTATAATTTTCGTTGAGTAAAATGGAGAATAGAATCTTGAGTTTAAGACTTGGGTCCAACGCCTTTAATTCGATTCTCAAACTCACGCGCAAGAATGAAGTTTATAATTTTATAAGGTTCATTCACCATGGAATACAGAAGATAGCAATTTATTTTCCAGTTGATAAATTAATAAAATAAACTGAATGAACCTTTGAGCTAAATCTGGGACGGAACTGTTTGGAGTGTATTTTCCTTCGTGACTTCCTAAACCTACAGCACTCATTGTAGTCTTGGTGTTGCCAAACTTTTGAACCATACTTGGTTGTTGAGACATCATCTGCATCCAAATTATTCGCATATATTAAACCCCATATCTTTGACCCCATAAATGAATGAATGAAACCACATAAAGAAAAATTGTCTTTGTTTACCATAGAAGTAGAAAGTGTTTGCTGATTATTGGGCCTTCTTGCTCTTGGTTCTGTGCTCCAGACATTGATAACTGTAAAAAAGTTATATTTTTATTATATTTGTTATTCGAATTTACAACAAAAATTCAAGGAAGAAGCACTTTTTTTAAATGTCTTTTTTTTTAAATGAAGATTCGAGTTCTTGGAGTGAGAGGTTTAAATAATAAATAATTTTTTAAGGATTATACCATCGCTTCATATATGTTGTTAATCAATTGTGTGTAAAAAAGGCTGTATAATCTTGAAATCTAAATCTAATTCTGAAATCTTTGATATACTTACTAGGCATTTCAGGTGGAGTTTCCTTTTTGACATATTTCCCAACTACGCCTTCCTTAATTGTCCGTAAATCTTTATTTTTACGGGACAACATCTTGACTGTGACTACAATAGGCTTTAATAATATAAAAACAAAAACAATAATGTACACATCAACTATTGTTCTAATCAAATGTGTTGCAGTCTCGAAAACAATAATGAGTTCAACATATTTTTACGGGCAATTAATCGAAAGCAACTTTTCTGCATTTTACTCGATTTCTTGGAATTTAAATTAGTTTAGAGTTCACGAAATTGCGTCAACGCAAATGGAAAATATTACATATTTATATATGTATCTTTAATTGTCAAGTATAACTTTCATAAGGCAAAGTTGTATAAAGTTACAGGTTCTGACACGACCAGGGTTGAGAACGTTATTAACAGTATATAGGTAATTTACGTCCAAAATTATCGAGAATTTAGTTTCCGTAATATGTATATAATCGAGAATATTACGATAATTTAAAATTCCCACGAGAATTTGAGAATTTATATTTCAAATTCAAGTAATTAAAAAAATTATTATTAATAATATCTTTGCCAATTGCCAGATGTAAAAAGTCTGTTTTGAATTAATTTTTCATTGAATTCGCATCTATGTTACATATTCTCAGCCAATCAGAATTACCATAGACAATTACAATAATTTTACAAGTTTTACAACAATTACGTACAATTACCATAATTTATTGATTACTTCAATTCTCAGCCTCCGGCCTCTGTGAAAAGGCACCTATTAAAAAACAATAGAATTAATTGAACCAAAATTTCCTTACTAGCGCCGTCCATGGAATTTTCCAGAAATAGGAAAAAATGTTATATTTCGTGATTTATTTTTTTGTTTTTCAATTATGCTTTTGCCTAAAAATCACTTCAAAAATTTTCTAGTTTTAAAAAATCCTTACATAATTTATCTAATTTATTAACAAGCAGATTTATTAAAATTAGTTTTGAATTTGAGTTGTGTAGTGTCCAGGATGTCGATGGAGTCGACGGCCATTTTTGTCGGCAGTAATGCCAATCAAATGCCAACAAATAGTTTCTAAAAATTATACATAATTGACATAATTCCATGAAATTTCCAAGAAATATTTTTAAAAATGATTTTGAATACAGAAATTCAGATAAAATTTTCCTGGAAATGGATCCGAATTTTATAGGTATTTTATTTTATTGAATTTGATTGAAATTTAGAATTTCTGATTGACGTTTCACACCAAATTTCCATACAATTCCAAATCAAATATGTATACAGAGAAGTGTTTACAGCGGCGGATTTAAGTTTAGTGGGGCCCTGGGCACTAATAGGGCCTGTAAGGATTTAAAATTACAAATTACACAATATTTATTGCATATTTTTTTTATTTATCACAGCATAATTTCCACGTTCTCATGGTAATTGCATTTTTTGAGTGTCTGAATATATACGATCTAATTCGATCCGTAAGAATGAAAAAAAAGGATAATTATTTTGTGGGGGTCCCCAGCTTTTGCTTTATGCTCCTTATGTAAATCCGTCACTGAATGTTTTAGACATGCAGTGTTGCCATGAATATTTTCGAAAAATATCAAGAGAAATTCTTTCGGATTCGATAATTTTCACGCCATCAGAATCCCACTGACTGCTAAATGATAATAATATTATAATAATATTATTATATATGTATATATATATAAATAATGTTATTACATATGTATTTTTTATGATTTTTGTTGTTCACTGTCTAGGAACTTTCAGATATATTTTTCATTGAAATGAAAAGAATAACAGTTGGCAAGCCTGGCTAGCTTCTATCCGATTGGCTGGCACCAAAAGTACACTAATAAAATGGACGAAATAGATAACGTGCAGCTTTAAATTTCGCGCCTCGCTCTTCTGACTTTTTATTAATCCATTGAAAAAGTGTGCTTTTTTCTGCAGTACACATTATTATTTATCTGCCCAACACACCGTTAGTATAATAACATGAAAACTACGTGAGAAAATAATCGACAAGTAAATTTAAAAGTATTTAAACTGACTCCGGAGTTTTTTAGGGGAAAATTCTAGTGGATTCACAAGAACTCGCGACTCGCGAGAACTGGAGAAACTCATACGTGATATGGCAACACTGTATAACACTATTTTCAGGCACAAGCCACAAGGCAGCACCTCTTGACGGGTTTTCGACGGTACTCGAATTTCTTGTTCGAAGTCTCAGTATTTTTTCAATTTTCACCCGTTTATCTGCCTTTTGTGAAAATGTGGAACGCGGTGGAACGCTCCTCGTTCAGTTTACGTGACCCTCGTCTCTAGTGTGAAAAACCGGCCAGGGTGCCTTGCTCCATCGAGTGAAGTACTCAACACAAAAGTAGTTTTTTTCGATGGTGCTCGTGGTGGTGGTGATGTCGGTGGTGGCGGCGACGTGAATCAAACTCTCGTCTCTCGTCTCGACGGAATTTCGCGCCCCGAGGCCAAATTATTCGACACTAACGGTGCTTTCACCAAATTCCAATTCCAAAAACCAGGAAGTCCAACTTCCGAGAAAAAACACCAAAGTGAAACGAAAAATCGAGGAGGGGGGAAAGAAAGCAGCACTTCCTACAAGAGAAAACTATTAAGCCACTAGCCATTTTCCCCGAGTGTGTGATTTCAACCCTGGAAAATAAAAGAAATCCTGAGAGTGAAAGACCTAGGTAAAATCGACCTTGTTACATAATAGTGGGTCCTTAGTGTTGAAATAGTTCCTCGTGTTGACGAGAAACGAGGGACGTGGGGATTGTGGAACTGGAAAAGAGAAGGGAGGGGGATTGTGAATTGGTGTGGCTTCCTGGAGATCCAAAGATTTTTATTTTTCCTGGATACTTATTGTGTTTTCGTTTTTCTTCAGATATTTCTTTTGGATTCGACGCATCCCAAAGTCGCGAATGACGGGGCGAGCGTGCGTGCGTGCGTGTATGACAACGCCTTTCTTTGGAGCCTAGAATACGGATTTAGCCCGACGGAGAGGAGGTTTTGTCTCAATGGTGGTGGTGTGACCCCGGCTTCGAGACGAATTTCCCACCTACGACCCGGATCATCCATGTACAGTGGTTGGGTGTGAGGTTAATTTTTGTGTGTGAAGTGAGTGAGGAGGCTTTTTGCCAAGGAAGAGATTTTTCGATATATTTTCTGGATAAGTCGTCTTCGGGGCATGCAGTTTCCTATGTGCGAATTCAGGGTAGTTTAGCAGTTTGGGAAGTGAGTGGATTTAAGCTGGAGGAAGACGAAGATTTGAGTATAAGTTTGTGCAGGAGGCCCTGCCTTATTGAGGATCCTGAGGATAAAATAATAATGTCGTCAGCGACTTTTGTGGATCGAATTGATCCATTTGCCAAGCGGTCTTTGAAAAAAAAATCGAAAAAATCGCAGGGCTCGTCCCGGTACAGGAATTCTCAGGATGTAGAGCTGCAACAGCTACCTCAGCTCAAAGGTTAGTTTTTTTTTTATCTCTGTATCACCGGAAATGCCTATTAAATTTGGCCTGACTGGATAGATCTGTAATTTGGTGGTAGTGGATGAGAAAATGATTCTATTTCTCGTCTTTTCAATTTGATATGGAACCTCTGGTCTAGAGGTCTACATGAGGCCAGTGGACAGTGGGGAAAAAGCGAAAAAACTGGCAGCGGATTATTAATCGATTTCTAGCCTAACCTGAATTATTCTGACAGGTGAATTTTTTTTCTGTGTGAGTGGAACTTAACCTCTTGGATTTCTATGTGCTTATTTTATTCTTTTTTTGCAGATTAAGAAAAATTAGAGAACAGTTGTATTTTCAAGTGTTAAATTGGAAAAGTCTTGACTTGAAATGAGAACATTTGGAAAGCATATTTCAAAGCATAATTCAAACTGCAATGGTTTGAAAAATTATTGACGCTTGAAACAAATACATTTTAATTTAAACACTTATTGCACTACAATTGGCAATTAAATAATGAATCCTGTGAATAATGCTTGATCAACAAAAGTATAAATAACGGATCTTAAGTTAGTTTAGACTATAGTGTCTAAACTACTATCTTAGACTTTCGTTGCGAATTTTATGTCGATTCTTTTCTTAGTCTTTTCTAATTATTTTATTTGAATTTCGTTTTTTAATTAGATTTATATTTTAGCGTTTGCATATTTCTTTTGTAATTTCAAAGTATGATCAAGATATTCGATCGGTTTTTGCGAAATATTAACAGTTGCACTTGACTGGTCCTAAAAAATGCAGAAATTTTAGAATCTACTAATTCCAGAAAGCGAGAATAAGTCTAGAAGGGTGATTGCAGTTATCAATTAATCAACTTTTTGACTCTCATGTTCCAGTAGACGTACATCTTCCTTTTAATTAGTGTGGCAATGAAAATTTTATCAATATTCTTGATATTGTTTTAACAAAATCTGAGTACCTCTCGTCATATTTTACTTTCTCATAATAATCAGGTTTAAATAAATATTTTTCAATTACTAACGAAAATGTCAAGGCTTCTTAACTGCGAGCTCTATTTGTTTTCCGTAAATGTAATGTGAAATTGAATTAAAATATTCAAGCTTTGAGGATTTAAACATACGGGATTTGCAAATCTAAATGTTTGAGGTTTCCAAATTTGAATTAATTTGACTTGCAAAGCAGAGAATTTAGTGCTTTTAGAAAGCACTATACCTTCAGATTTTCTTTCGGATTTGAATTTTTCTGTCAAATTTTCCTTTTTCTTATTTATTTTTTCCAATTTATATAATATTCTTTGATATTATTCTTTAATAGAAATATTGATCTACTTGAAAAAATAAGTAAGTAGAGGTCAGTCCTGCAACATTAATAATTAGTGCTTGTAAGGAAAATCAATTTCTAGTTCTTTGTAGATGAATTAATCAATTCTTGGGAGATATTTTTATCCGGTGAAAATATATATGTACAGACAACTAAAAATTACTTTAATCAAATTAATTAATGAAAGCCTTTAATGTATTTAAGGCTTAAAATTAATATTATGGCTCTACAATTTATAATCAGTTGAAAATCAAAGTGGCACTGTGTCAAATATATTTTTTTTTGGTTATTGCGTAAGGAACATAGTCGAGACGCGTGATAATAATTTTAAGTAGCTAAGATATGCGGATTGAGTGAAAGAGGTATTTCTGTGACGTCAAACGATATGTTGCTCCGGTAATATGAAGTTGGCAGTGATTCCGCCGGAAGTTGCTATTTGCTTTCCCTAATGTCACGAGTCAAGGGCCTCTTTCAAGAGAAGAGACTCGTGCGCAATGACCCTAATACTGACCGATTTCATAATAAATTTAATCCAATTAGCCCGAGACGATAAATTCAATATTGTCATTTATAAATTATACCACATGTACAATAATGATTCCAATTTTCATAATAATGGATCAGAATAATAAACGAAGACATAATTATTCAACATTTTGAAATTGATTTTTTCTATTTTTGATTATTGACTTGAGCTGCTGGATTAAATTTTTGTAATATATAACTGAAATTTCCTACAAAGCCATATATTTCAAAAATTTAATTTTCAAAATCAATTTTAAAGACAACAGAGGCTAAACGGAACGGCCATGTGAAGTTTATATGCCCTTATAAAATCCAGAGGCTCATTCGATTGAAATAATTTTTTTTTAAATAGAAACAAAATAGATGTTTCTGTATGAATTTTGCAGAAAATTAAGGGGATAAATGAGGAAACTTAATTCAAGTAGCTGAAACGTTTAGATTACTATTCATTTTGAGAATAGCACCTGAGGTCGTAATATAAACTCGATTTCAATAATTGACTCAAATCATTAAACTTATCGCCTTGTTGGGCTCGCGGCGGTCATTTTACACACCGGTCGAACTTTTTATTGAGTTTCGTTAGGATCAAATTTACTTATTACGTAAAACTTCGCGAGTATATTCCCGTCGCTTCAACTGTGTGATTGTTGTGTCCCACCTGCCTGACGTCAACTTGTAAAACGGTCAATTTGCTCAGTTGGCACCCATGAGGCTTTTCACTTAATTTTGATCGAACGGTCCACTGAAAAAAGCCAGACAGAAGCCACCCCTAATTTCAATTTTAAATTTCATTTTATATTCCATATTCTACCATCAAGTTCATTCTCTTCTTCGAAAGTGAAAAACGAACTTTTGAAATTTCACATACATAAAATTTATTTTTAATTTCTAGAAAGTTAATAATTTTTTTTTAAGAGAGAATAATAAATGAAATTAAGTAACCAATTTTTCTTTTCGAGGGAGAATAATTTATCTTGGTCTTCATTTCGTTCATTTCTTGCACAGCAATAATTTCTTTTTCGTGATTTCGAATTCGTTTGTCTAACCACTCTTGTGTAATTGGAGAAGGGACGTCGGGCTTCCTTGACCGATAAGACAATCGAAGATTGGGGAATAAACTCATTTCATCCCTCGACGAAAGATTCTCTGATTCGTTCCGTCACATTTTTCGACATTATTTTTATTTTTCGACATTATTATATCACATTTTTCAAATTATTTTATTCTAAAATTTATTTTCATTCTCATCTCTTAAAAATACTGCGTTCCTGTATTGGGAAAATTTAGAAATAGTTAGATCTTTAAATTGAAACGCGAATCAGAAAAAAGAAACCGATGAGTTTTTTTTCTGAAAAGCAGGGTGGCCACATGTCAGGGGAAAAAAGATTATCAGAGAAAATAGAAATTGATATTTATATTTTTTTATTTTCTATTTTTCTATTTATTTATTTTTATTTATAGTTTATTTAACAGATTTTAGAAATTTTTCAAGGATTTCGAAGAATTATAAAGAATTTCCAGGCATTCTTTGAAATTTTATGGGTTTCTAATGATTTTAAGCAGGGCCGTAGCCAGCAAAAAATTTCGGGGTACAGCCTTGATTTGAAGAGATTTTAACAGGTTTCTAGGAATTTAAAGGGAATACAAGAGACTCGTATAAAATTTAAAAGATTTAGTGGAATTTTAAAGGACTTCATGAAATTTTAAGAGATTTTTAAGAAAGTTTAGGGAATTCAAATAACTGTAAGGAATTTTAAAGAATTTTAACTAGCTTGTAAGAATTTTAAGAAATTTTGATTTTTTAAATTAATTTGAAAGAATTTTAATGTTCCTTATGGAATTTTAGAGGAATTCATGAGATTTTTATGACTCAAAAGATTTTGTAGAATTTTCTGGAATTTCAAGAGGTTTTCAAGAGTTTTTAAAATTGTTTTAAGGAGTTTAAATATTCCTCGTGAAATGAGAGAAAATTTCAAAAATTATTTTTGATTTTTAAAAGATTACGTGGAATTTTACAAAATTTTAAGAGATTTTTACATTTTTTAAAGGATTTAAAAGTTTTTCATCGAATATTTTATAAATAATTATAATATTTTATTTTTATACATGATTTTAAGAAAAATGGAAAAATTTTAAGAAATTTTGACATTTTTAAAATAATTTTAAGGAATTGGAATATTTCTCGTGGAATTAATAAAAAATTTCAAAAATTATTTTTGGTTTTTGAAGGATTTTGTAGGGTTTTTGTTTCCAAGAATTTTTATTTAGAGATTTCAATGTATTTTAGGGAATTTTAAAGGAGTTCACAAGACTTTTATGATTCTTAAGAAATTTTTTGAAACTGTAAGGATTTCATGGAATTTTAATAAATTGTAAAGAATTTATGATATTTTATAGGATTTTAAAAGTTAAAATTAAATTTTAAGGATTTTTAAGATGTTTCTAGGAATTTCAAAAAAGTTCAGCGAATTTTAAGGGATTTCAATAAGCTTCCAATAATTTTAAGAGATTTCGAATTATTTCAAAAGATTTTGTAGAATTTTGAAGGATTGTAGGAAATTTAAAAGATTTTTAAGTTTTTTGAGGAATTTGAAGTATTTGAAATGATTTTGAGGAATTTTAAAACAATTAGTGAAGATTTAAGGGTTTTTATGAAATATTAACAAATTTGAAGAGATTTCGTCGAATTTTAAGATATTTCTAGGAATTTCAAGAAACTTCCGTCTTTGTCTTAAATTTTACAAATTTTTACGAATTTTAAGTATTTAAAAGTAATTTCAAAATATTTAAAGTGATATTATACGAAATTTTTGAAAAATTTCAGTAGTATTTTTACTTGTTAAAAATTTGTTCGAATTATTGTTTTAGCAAGAATGCAAACAACTTCTGTTTGATTACATGAAATTTTCTTTAAACCAAACAAATTATCGCTTCAAACAAATAATCATTCTTCTAATCGAACATATTTACGCAAAAAAATATTTTTAATTTAAATGAAAGTTTTCTCTGAAAGTAATAACTAACGTCAGAAAGTAATAACTAATATCAAATGTAGACTCAACATGGAAAAAATGATTTATCGAAACTTTCCTCTCGACTGCGATTTTTGGATAAGACACGAGTTTTCATATATTTCATTAACTTTTTTTTTTTTTAAAGCACTTTTCAGAAAATAACTCTAAAACAGTTTTAGAAATTTTTCCGTGATGAGATATAAAGTAAGAAAATAATTGTAAGATTTCTGGAATCATTTCGAACAGAAATTTGCTCGGAGATTTGTCAAGCTTTCCATGAAACTGAAATGAATTTATTTTCTTTTCGAGATGACCAGTTAGATAGAGGAAACGATTCGGGACAACGAGAGGTTACATGATTGCGATAAAGTCCACCTTGCGATGGACAGTGTCGTTCACCTCTGCCAATAAAACGGCATCCTAGTAGAGGGCGCGCTCTATCCGCAATGCTATGCACTGAATACGCACGTGGCTTTTATGCACGTGCGTTTTCAAATAGCGCAAAATCCTCAGAAAAAATCAATAAATACCCTTGCCACAATCGGTTTAATCCAAACCACTCGGAAATATTTATTATAATCCCTTTCGCTCAAATTATACGCTTTATTATAAATAAAGTCATCAATTTATCTCATGGGATAATTTATAATTTATCTCAAGGCAATTAATTTCTCTCAATTTATCTCATTACCCCCCCCCCCAAAAAAAAAAAAAAAAAAAAGACCAGATTTGTGTATACAAAAACTTGGTTCCTATTTAAACATTTGTTAATAATGTGTATATAATTAATAATTAAAGTATTTAAATAATTTGTAATAAAATAAAATAATTTTTTAATTATTATTAAAACTGGCAAAAATTTCTTCATACACTCGACTCTCCTAATATTAACCAAATTTCCCTCTCTCAAATGTCACGCTACGCATGCGCAGTGAATGCGCAGTGGTTATCAAGTGCGATTTGAGAAAGCTGATAATTTCAGGTTGGTTAATATTGAGAGTCGAGTGTAACGTTGCGGAAAAAAATGTCGGTAAGGTAGGGATCGGATAAGTAATACATGCCCTTAAGGCAGAAATTTCTTAATTTCTTAAGATTTCATAATTTCTGTTTTTGTAAAGATTGCACCATATTTTTTGTTTGATTTCGCTGCTTATTTTGACAAAAACACGATTTCAATACGAGTCTTTGACAACGTAACGAGTTCGTACGTAAAAATCGACGATAGCAACAGTATCTGTCGAAGCCAGAGTATTATCGCCCTCGATTTGACGATATCGTGACATTTACCACATACCATTGTTAATCCGCAGAAAGCTTCTTACAACTGGCGCTTTGAGCAACTCACAGGAGTGCGAAACATTCGCTGAGCAAAGTTTTATTTTGAAATTCATATTATCTTAATTTATTTTAATTTTATTATAAATTATGGCTTCGTATTCAATATTGAGTAATCCAGTCTTGATTAAGTTCTAAACTTTGTATAGTAACGGTGATTTAAAACTTATTTAAAGCTTCAATAACAATCGATAATATATAGACGGAATCGTTAATTAGGTTTTTAATAATCAAGTAAATCAAACTTGTAATAAAGCAGAAATAAATATAATAATTTATTTATTTATTTATTTATTAAATAAAAGTAATTATTAGATTAAATATATATATATAATGATCTAGGCATGGTGGCATGGTATGTTAATTTTTGAAGTTTCAATTAGAACACACATTTGTAAAACGTCTACCGCAGAGAACTGGTATATCATTAAGAATATAGTGGGCACATGATATTGAGTTGAATCCTGGTAATTAATTGACGTAATCAGTGCGCAGGATTTAATTCAACTGCACCTACACACGTTTAGATGTAAATTGCAAAATATATGGCGTCGTGTTTAATTTCTTAATAAAACTGCAATTATAAATTAGATCAATGTTCAGGGTGGCTACATTCAGGGAAATCAGGGAAATTGAAGGAAAAAAAATTTGTCTGGGAAAATAGAAATTGACATTTATGCTAATTATATTATTTTTGTCGTATTGCATATATATAGATTTTATAATTTATTTAACAGATTTTAGAAACTTTCGAAGGATTTCAAGAGATTTGTATAATATTTAAAAGATTTAGTAGAATTTTAAAGGACTACATGAAATTTTAAGAGATTTTTAAGGAAGTTTAGGGAATTCAAATAATTTTAAGGAATTTTAAAGGATTTCATGAGATTTTTATGATTTATAAAGATTTTGTAGAATTTTACAAAATTTTAAGAGATTTTTACATATTTTAAAGTATTTTAAAAGTTTTGTAAGAATTTTAAGAAATTTTGATTTTTTACAAGTGATTTTAAGGGATTTGATTGAAATTTTGAAGAATCTCAAAAGATTCTTATGATTTATAAAAGATTTTGTAGAAGTTTATGGAATTTCAAGATGTTTTCAAGAATTTTAAAAAGCTTGAAAAAATTTAAAGAAATTTATTTTTATATTTTTAAATTTATTTTAAAAAATTTGAATATGTCTAAAAAAATTCTCAAAATTATCTTTGATTTTTAAAAGATTTTGTGAAATTTTACAAAATTTTAAGAGATTCTTATGTGTTTTAAAGGATTTAACAGTTTTTCATGGAATTATAAAGCATTTTAAGAAGCTTGGAAGATTTAACAAAAATTTTAAGGGATTATAAAATATTCTCGTGGAATTTTAAAGAATTTTAAGAAATGTTGATTTTTAAGGGTTTTGATTGAAATTTAAAAAAATTTTACAATATTTTTTTGATTTATAAAAGATTTTTTTAGAATTTTATGGAATTTCAAGATGTTTTCAAGAATTTTAAAAAGCTTGAAAAAATTTAAAGAAATTTATTTTTATATTTTTAAATTTATTTAAAAAAATTGGAATATGTCTAAAAAAAATTCTCAAAATTATCTTTGATTTTTAAAAGATTTTGTGAAATTTTACAAAATTTTAAGAGATTCTTATGTGTTTTAAAGGATTTAACAGTTTTTCATGGAATTATAAAGCATTTTAAGAAGCTTGGAAGATTTAACAAAAATTTTAAAGGATTATAAAATATTCTCGTGCAATTTTAAAGAATTTTAAGAAATGTTGATTTTTAAGGGTTTTGATTGAAATTTAAAAAAATTTTACAATATTTTTTTGATTTATAAAAGATTTTTTAGAATTTTATGGAATTTCAAGAGGTTTTCATGAATTTTAAGAAATATTTACGTATTTTAAAAGATTAAAAATTTTTCGTGGAATTATAAAGAATTTTAAGAAGGTTGTAAAAATTTAAAGAAATTTTCACATTTTTAAAATGATTTTAAAGATATTTAATATTCCTGGTGGGATTAAAAACAAATTATTTTTGATTTTTAAAGGATTTTGTGAGGTTTTTGTTCACAAGAATTTTTATTTAGAGATTTTAATGTATTTTACGGAATTTCAAAGTTCTTTATGGAGTTTTAAAGGGTTTTACAAGATTTTTATGATTTGTAAGAGATTTTTTGAAACTGCAAAGGATTTCATGGAATTTTAATAGATTTCGGAGAATTTTAAGAAATATTTTTTGATGCATTTTAAGGGATATTAAAGTTCCTCGTGGAATTTTGAAATATTTCAAAAGTTTTTGTGGAATTTTGAAGGATTGTAAGAAATTAACAATTTGTAGACATTGTAGTTTAGTTTTTTGCAATAAAGTATTATTTTTAGTGTAAAAAATTGATATAATCCTCAATCCTGAAAATAAAATATAAAATTTAATAAAAATTGACGGATCTTGAGGATAAATGACGTTAAAAGAGATAAGTGTACTTCGAACAATTGAAAATCGGAGTGATCACAAACGTAGGTGATCCCCAACTCACCCAATTGACTGCGCCACTGATTGACTCGGTCATTGTCAAGATCAAAAGCGTTTCTCCTGGGTTCTGGCTCGTCGGGTGGACGACTAGAAAATAATGTTCATTTTAACCTTATGTTGACCCTTCTATAATTTATTTGATTTGATTTTATTATTTAAAAAATTTTTTTTTAATTTTTTTATTTATTTTATTTTATTTTATTTTTTTTTTTTGATAGTTGATAGCATTGTATTTTTGATACGGAATCTATTTTAGAATAAAATCATACTTTAAAATATTTTAAAAAATGGGAGATTTATTTATTTATTATTTTAATAAAATTTCATGTTAGATAAAGCGAAAACCGAATAAATGATGAATAAGTTTCTCATTTTACAACAATGGCGGAAACATTAGTAATTCTTGAGAGATTGAAGTTTAATATAATGTCCCGTCAACCACAATCATAAAACTTTTCTTTTACTCTATGAACCTTTTCGTTTTCACATAGGACATTTTTATAATTCTGTACTCACTCAGCATATAAATCTTACAGGCAAACAGAAACAAGAGATTTAAAATTCAACTCGAGTTGCTTAATTAAATTGAAACTTTCTCGTGTTATGCTTGTGTAATTATTTATGAGCCATATGAATTATTTACAAATTTAGGAAAGATTTTGCGATTGTTTCAAACCTGTCAGGTATTACCAATTTCGTTTTTTATGCATCTGCCGGAAGTTTTTATTTGTCGTAAATAAATAAACATAGTTTATTTATTTATATTGTTTTTTTATACATATATATTGTTTATTTATACATATATTATTTATTTATTGATTTATTATCTATTTATTTATATATTATTTATTTATTTTTACGGCGCTTTTAAACTTTTATTTTAATTTGTAATTAAAAAATATTTTCTCGTAAATTTTTATTTGCAATTAAGGATTGTGGCAATTACCGTATACCAGCAAATTCTGATTACCTAGGTTTATTTTTACAGTTTTTACTTTAAATAAGAAAATAATAGTGCAATTTTTCTTTTAATCAAATTTAATTCCTCTTTAAGTTCTAAGTTCCTAGTTTTCCATTTTCCCAAAACAACTAATAAACTTTAAAGGCAATGTGGAAATCTTGTCTATCGCCTCGGGCAAACACTTTACTACTTTGTATGTTTGCAGCCCTGATTCGTGACACTCTATTCGTAATTTCTGCCTTCTTGTTATAAGCAGGGCCGTATGCCTTGGAATTCAAATTCTGACATTGAATTGTTACGAGGCTTTCATATTTATTTATCAAATAATTTTGGATGTTACTTTTTTATTTTATTTACTATATATTTACCATTTTGAGGGTGGCCACATGTCAGGAAAAAAAAAATTTATCAGGGAAATTTCAAATTTAAAGGGATAATTTTTTTTTAAATTAATAAAAAATAAATAAATAATAAATTACTTAATTAATTAATAACTGATTAATTTTAAGATGTTTCTAGGAATTTCAAGAAATTTTAATGAATTTTAAGAGATTTGCAAGTTTTTTTTGAATTTTTGAAATGTTTACAAATATTAAATTTTGTGAGTGATTTTAAATTTCAAAAGATATAAAGTGATATTATAGGAAATTTTTTAAAAACTTAAATAATATTATTGAAAATTTAAAATATTTTTCTGTCAGGGAAATTTGTCTGAAGTCAGGGAAAACTCAAGGAAATGTCAGGGATATGAAAAAATTGAATCTTAGAGCCAGCCTGAAATTTTTTAAATATTTTCAATTTTTCAAGTATATATTAGTTTTTCCAGTAATTTCAAATTGCACAGGTCTGTTTTCCAGTTACATATTTAAAATTTTTTGACCGTCTCAGGTAGACACTTTTTCGTGGAATTTGAAAAAAAAAAATCTACAAGTGAAATACCTCCAGGCGCTGCCAAGTTAGGGTCGAGCATTGATTGTCATTCCTTTTTTTTTTTCTCTTTCCTTTCTACTCCACTTTCTTCACCTTTCCGGGGTCCCAACTTGGCGAGCTCGTCTAGACTCGAGACACTGAAATCAAATTTTAGTCGAGCGAAATCGCGGAAATCGTTGGGAAAACTTGCGTAGCAAAAGATAAGAAAATCCTCTTTAATTTGAGTCTCTTCCCTTTTTAGTTCGTTTTTAATAAGGTAGTATCGAAAACAAGTTTTTTTTTACAAGTACCGTCGAAAACTAAAATAATTTTTAAATTATCTTGAAGTATAAGACTTGTTTTTGTTTAAGAAAAAAATTATTTACAAAGATTTTATTTAATTATTAATATTTTGTTATATTAACAGAAAACTGTGTGGTTTGCATTTAAAAAAATGTTTAAAATTTTAATTTTATTAATAATTATGAATTATGAAATATAGAAGATTTAAAATTAAATTTTCTCGTCACATCTTTCATTGGGGAATTTTTTTATTAATTGATAAGGAATTTTTCTGCAAGTTCAAGAATATTTCCCTTTTTCCTCATAATAGATTTTTTAATGAACTTTATAAAATTGATGTGATTAAAGCTACGTAAATTTTTGAAGAGAAACTATAATAATATAATTATTTATTTAGAATTGTATCTGTAAAGTTCTTTATTAAATTTCCTGTGGGATTCTTAGAGTTTTACTCTAATATTTTAGATTATTATTCAGATTTTCAGTTTTTAAATATTAAAATAAATAAAAAATCCCTGTTTTCTGACAAAAAAAAATCTTTTGAAGGTCATAATTTTGGAAAATTGGTTGTTTCTGCAAGAATTTGGGGTCTCGAAGAACCCCAGAGAAGCGATGTCGTTCTGCTGGTTTAGTTGAGAGTATTGATCCAGAATGCCGGCGGCCGCCCGCCTAGAATTCTCTCCGTTCTCCTTTCTCTCTTTCTCTCTCTGACTCTCCTCTTCTCTCGCTCTCGTTTACGTTTAATACTCAACTTTTAACCCCCGTTCCTCCTCGCATCATTCTCTTATCTCGTTTTGCCTCCCACTCACCGATTCTAAAATTCAAAAATCCTCTTCCAACTTTTACTTCGTTTTTCAGACCCCCATCTCATTCTGATTTCGTGAAATTAAATCACAACTCGATCTACTCGAATATAGGTAAACGAAATCGATAAACAATTACCCACGAATCATTGCACAAATTTAGGTGAAAGTTGAGTGAGGAATTTATTTGAAAAATATGATTTTGATAATAAATTTATATTATTTATAATATATTTATAAATTTATATCTTTTTGTTATAGTTGTGGATGGAGTTGATCGAGGTCAGAATTATTGTGATTGCGTTGATGCTATTCTTGTCTCGAAGGCTCAGAAACAGAGTATTTTCGTTATTGTACAAATTTCACGTTTGTCGAGTCAATACAATTCAGTTGTAACTTTGTACATTGAAAAGTCGACCTTTCAAAATAATATTCTATAAATATTTAAAACGACTTAAAATTTCCGACACTGTAAAATTCCTGAATAAATAATTACCGGAAAAATAAAATTCCCGACATTATAAAATTGCAGACAATATAAAATTCCTGACACTAGAATATTCCCGACACTGGAAAATTCCGGGAAAAAAATTATTTGACTAAATAAACAAATAATTTAAATAATAATTTTTTAAAATTGTTTTTATTATTCTGTATTTAAAAAAATATTTTTCCATTATTTAAATTATTTACTTATTTGTTAAAATAATTTGTTTTGAGAATTTTCCAGTGTCGGGAATTTTATATTATTTTCAATTTTCCGGAGCGACTGAAAATTCCCGAAAAATAAAATTCCTGATACTGTAAAATTCCCGAATAAATAATTACCGAAAAAATAAAATTCCCGACACTGAAAAATTTCAGAAAAAAAAATTATTTTACTAAAAAAGTAAATAAATAATTTAACTAATAATTTAAAAAAAAAATTTTTATTATTCTGTGTTTTTAAAAATATTTTTCGGCAATTTTATAACGTCGGGAATTTTCAGTCGTTCCCGGACAATTGACGATAATATAAAATTCCCGACACTGGAAAATTCCTGAAAAAAATTATTTTATTAAATAAATAAATAATTTAAATTATGGAAAAAATTTTTTTAAATACAGAATAATAAAAACAATTTTAAAAAATAATGATTTAATATTTATTTATTTATTAAAATAATTTTTTTCGAGAATTTTCCAGTGTCGGAAATTTTTTAGTGTCGGGAATTTTGTATTGTTGGGCTTTTTATTTTTCGGTAATTATTTATTCGAGAATTTTAGGGTGTCGGAAATTTTATTTTTCAGAAATTTTCAGTCCCGTATTTTTTTGCATTTTATTTATATTAATTTATATTTCTCTTACTCTAATCGAAGATAATTCTTTTTTAATTTCAAAAGTAATCTTTTTCTCATAACTCTGACACGAAGATTAAGCAACAATTCCATAACGTGATAACTTGATTCGTAAATTCTTAATTTCTTAAATTTGTTTGTCATTAATTTAAGAAGACGATAAAATTGAGTTTTATCCCGAGGTTATAATTTCTTCGCAAACCTACCCATCTCGAGAGCTGCTTAAGACTTTTTTTCTTCAACCCACCCTCTTTTTTTCTTGTCTCTTTTTTCATATTTTGCTCTTTGCTTCTTATTTTCTCTTATTTACTGTGCCTGAAGATAATATTTTCCATTATAGTAATTATTCTTCAATTTGCTTAATTATAAAAAGTAAAAAAAAATAAAGTAAATAAAAATAGAATAAATAAAAATAAAATAAAATAATATAAAAATTATATCCTTAATTATAAAAAGAAATTTTTATATTTACATTTATTTTCTCACTCATCAAAAATTTAGAGAATGCTTTTCTGTAAATAACAAAATAAAAAACAAATAAAAAAAATTGTTTTAATGTAAAAACAATTTTATATTCTCACTTGAATGAAGCTCATTTTCTATAATCACCTTATACACGGTACAGTAATTATTTCTTGTAAAAGAAGTGTTACTATGGACGTAAATCATTCTGTTGAAGGAAAAAGACTTTCTGGTGCTCTAAGATCGTAAAATAGCATTATATTTCATTTTGCTTCAATGAGATTTGTACTCAGTACAGAACCAGAAAATAAGAAAAAGCAAATATTTGATAAAAAAAAGAGTATCGCAAATTGTAAAAGTTTAGAAAATAAATATAAAAATAAATAAAAGAGAAAGAAATATAATAAAAGCAATTTCTATTGCAGCTGCTCTGATTCTGCTTTGATTTGTAATTGGCACAAGGGACAAGTGACAAGATTGCGGGAAGAATTGAGTCGTTCGTTATATTACACTCTATCATCGAACAACATATTGACATTATACTCTCTACAATTCATATTTGATTTCTTCAATAAAAATCTCATAGAATCTGTCACAATTTCAATTCATCGGGAAAATTAATCAATTTAAACTTATTGATTAACTTATTTATTTATATAATATATTTTTATTTTAAATTTTCACAATTTTGTGTTGAGTATAATAAGTATAAGTATTTATTTATTTTTTATTTATTTTATTTTATTTATTTATTTATTTATTTATTTATATAAGTCTTCTAATTTTGGTTTCATTCACAAATTTGAAATTTATCGATCATCTGCCACACTTTTCTGCTTTTCTTTTTCTTTTTTCTCATCTGGTCTTGTCTTGTCTTGTTTCACGTTTTCGTTTGCTTTCAACGTCAAACTTATCACAACTTTACTTGGTATCCTAATCTTCCCTCTTTCAGTTATCTTTTTTTCCCTCCTCGCCCTTTCCTAAAATCCCATTACGTGACTGAGTACATTCTTCTTCGTTCGACCTATTTTTACAGTCATCTCCTCACACTGACATGAAAGTTATTAATTTTTAGTAGGTGACACACACTTGGCTTAGCAGAGACACCGCTCAATTGCCCCAAGGAATCTCAGTTTAAAATTAGTACTTTTATTTCTTTTTCTTGCATTCTGGCCTCGATGTTCCTCAGAAAAGTAGAGAATCCTATCTTGAAAAAGTTGTGTCACGAAATTTCTCGAAAATCTCGTATATTAGACATTGTTATTGCAAATTTGATTGGTTTTTGAATGACTTGAAGTTGACAGAAGAAAAACAAACTAATAGCGCAAAAAAATTTCAGGAAAACCTTCGAAATACGTTAAAATTCGTTAATGTTTCTTAAAACTTTCAAAAACCTCTTGAAATCACTTAAAAATCTACGAAAAAAACATTAAAATTGTAAATTTCTTGAAATCCAATTTAAAATTCGCAAAAAGTTCTACAAATGCCTAAATCTCGTTACATTCCATGAAATCCTGAAAATTCTATAAAATCTTTTAAAAATCAGAAAATCTCTTAGAATTTTTAGAAATCTCATAAAATTTCATAAAATTCTTTAAAATTCCGTAAAATAATTTGAAAATTATTAAAATCTCTTGACTTCTTTTAAAATCCCTGAAAATTATATTGAAAAATTTAAAATTTCTTGAAGTCCCTTAAAATTCTTCGAAACCTTTCGAAATGTCTTAAAATTCCTGGAAACTTCACAACAGGATTTAAAATTCCTTAAAATCTCTTAAAATACTCAGGAACCTTTTCAAATTTTTTATGTAAAATTGCATAAAAACCTTGGAAATTGTTTAAAATTCGTTAAGATTTCTTAAAAACTCCCAAAAACCTCTTCTTGAAATCCCTGAAAAATCCACAAAAACCGTTAAAATTGTAACTCTCTTGAAATCCATAAGTTAAACTTCGCAAAAATCTCTAAAAATCTTTAGAAATCCTACTAAATTCCAAGAAATTCTTAAAAATTCTACAAAATCTTTTAATAATTAGAACAATCTCATAAAATCCTTTAAAATCCCTTCAAATTTTACTACAACCTTCGAAATCCTTTTAAATTTTACGAAGTCTATTGAAATCCACCAATAAAATTACCTAAAAAATTTTAAATCCTTTAAACCTCATAAAATATTTTAAAACTCATAAAAATCTCTTAAAATTCTTTGAAACTTTACAACAGGATTTAAAATCTCTTAAAACACTCAAAAACCTTTTCAAATAACTTAAAATTTCATGAAAACCTTCGAAATTGTTTAAAATCCATTAAGATTTCTTAAAACTCTCAAAAACCTCTTATTGAAATCCCTTAAAAATCCACAAAAACCATTAAAATCCATAAGTTAAACTTCGCAAAAATCTCTAAAAATTCATAAAAATCTTTTGAAATTTCTTAACATTTAAAATCTCTAAAAATCTTCAGAAATCTTACTAAATTCCAAGAAATTCTTAAAAATTCTACAAAATCTTTTAATAATTAGAACAATCTCATAAAATCCTTTAAAATCCCTTAAAATTTTACTACAACCTTCGAAATCCTTTTAAATTTTGCAAATTCTTTTTAAAATCATATATGTATAGAAATTCTTTTGAAATCCACCAATAAAATTACCTAAAAAAAAAAACATTAAAATTATAAATTTCTTGAAATCCAAGTTAAACTTCGCAAAAATCTCTAAAAATTCCTGAAAATTTTATTATAACTTTTAAATTTTCAAGAAAACCTTCGAAATCGTTTAAAATTCGTTGGAATCTCTGAAAGTTCTCCAAAACCTCTTAATATTCCTTAAAATTCCAAAAGATTTAAAATCCCTTTAAAATTCCATATAGCTTTAAAAATTCTCTTGAAATTTCATGAATTCCGTTAAAATTCTGCGAAATATCCATAAATATTGACTCCGATTAATTTCAATTAGAGTCCAAAATAATTCGAAAAATGTATACAAGACACTTAGATGTTGTTGTTCTTATCAGAACGCATCCCTTTTTTCTTTGTGGATAGGTAAGGAAACGAATAATACCGAGACAATCAGATTCTTATCCTTATCGACAGGTGCGTCAATCACTTTTTATTTCTATGGTGGATATATAATCATTCGTCTTTATTACTTGAATCAAATGAAATCGGTGCCTCTGCCGAGGTCGAGATAAAAACGCAACCAATTATGGAAGATAAAGGAGTACGAGTAGGAACAAGTTTTTTTATTGAACCCGATTGATGCATTGAATCTTGAAGAAAAATATAATGCGTTACAACAAAGACAACAGAAAAACTTTTTTTTTTTTATAAAAAGAGGCAATTTATATCTCTATTAAGTTTTAAAATGCTAGTTTTAGATTTAAAACATCACTTTGCAATTTATTAAAAATTAAATGGAATTTATTTCCAAAAATTAAGTTCAAGTCATTTAAGGGCATGTATTACTTATCCGATCCCTACCTTACCGACATTTTTTTCTCTGTAACGCTGTCTACATTCATACAGATATCAAATTGAAAATTTATAAAATTAAAGAAAATATGCTAATGTATGTTTGTCTGGTCTTAACTTTTTGTAAAAATAAAAAAAAATTTTTTGAATATTTAGGACCAGACAAACGTTCAATGTGGTATCTCAATAAATGTAGACGTAGGGTTACAGAGAAAAAAATGTCGGTAAGGTAGGGATCGGGTAAGTAATAAATGTCCTTAAGGTCGGTTTAGTAAAAATGATATATAAAAGCGAAAGTAACGTTATGAATGAAATTATATGTATGCCTATCGAGCACAATGTTTTGCTATTTTAGCAACACTAAACCTTTTTAATTTCCAGTTGACCTGCTTCCTTTTCGAACTCTTATCGGTTCACTACTGTTTCTTTATATAATCATCAGCCCTTCTTTTCTTTTTCTCTTTTTTTTTCATCCCTTAAATTCTTTCTGTCTCCCTTATAAGGCTTTTGCAAATTTTTTGATGCTTCTAATTTTTGTATTTATTTATTTACTTATTTATTTAGTTTTTTTATGTACTAACAGTTTTGAAAGTTCAAATATGAACGAAATATTTTTTTCCAATTCTATTTATCCAAAATTATTATTAAAGCAAATGAATTAATGTTTTAACACTGTTTATAGTCTAAAATCCAATCAATACCAAAATTCGTTCATTTAAACATTCAGAACTTAAACCACATCTGTTCGTCACTCTTTTTCAATTTTTTTGTCGACCTGTTCAATATTTTTATAGCCCTGAAGCATTTTCAGCGTCCGAGCAATTAAATTTTTCTGTGCTCTCTTTTGCTGTCATTTCGTATACCATCTTTTATATATCCTGCATTGAGTAATTTGCACTCCTTTCAAATTATTTACTTTCTACTTTAACGCAGAATTTTCATTGAATTTTTATTTTAGTTCTATTATGACGTTTATTGAAAAATTTCTTGCGGAAAAAATGCGGTTAATTTAAAAATTGTAGGTATTTAATAATTATTTAGATAACTTTTATATGTATACTTCAAATTGTTTTGTTGAAAATCTTCTGAGTAATTAAACTTAATTCTTTTTATGTCCTTCTTTCCTTTCCCTTTTTTTTTTTTTTAAATTCCTGAGTAGGAATTTCCTGTCAGGATATTCTCTTCCTGATTTTGCCTCAGGGAATTTATCGTGAAGACAAAGACATGCGATTTAACGATGCCATAAGCCCTTTTGTGCAACTCCTTTCTGCAGACACAAATTGACTATGAAACAGTGTTCTGAGATCAAGCTAGAAATTTACCCCCTTCACATCCACTGTTTGATTGTAAAAAGCAATTTGTCAAATATAATTTGGCGAAATTTTGAAATTGTTACTTTAATTAATTAAATTATCACTTTAGTTAATACTTTTTAAGTATTTTCCTGCATTATATTATATAAGAAACTTCTCCCAGATTATATTTAATAAATTAGTATAGTTTGTTTCAAAAATAAACTATACAGATTTTCATCTGCTTAAAAAATTTTTTTAGTTTGAAGAAATTTTTAGGATTTTTTAAATATTTTTTTTCTAATTTAATAAAGTTTTTTATTCTCAATCCTCAAAATTTTAGATTCATTAAGCTAGCAGCTCCAACGTCTTATATCATAAAAAAATCAATTGCACCATTATTTGGGTTTTTTTGGACTCTTGAATTCCGAAAATAAAAACTTTACAAAAACAACCCTTAAGTTACGAAATGAACCCGAATTACTGGAGTTCAATTTTCAAAACATTGAAGCACACAGTACTTTTGGGCTTTTTTGGGCTCCTAAATTACGAAAAAATAAGCACTCGAAAAACAACCCTTAAGTTTTGAAATCAACCCCAAGTACAGAAATGTAATTTTTTTTAAATGGAAGCAAACAGTAAATTCGAGCTTTTTTAAGCTCTTGAATACTCTAAACGAAAGTTATCAAAAAACAACCCTTACAAAAAAAGTTTAATATTTTTAAAAATAAAAAACGCTGTTTTATTCAATTTTACTCGGGTACTACTAATATCCCAAAATTAACTTTTGGGCTCCATCCCTTCATGCCAAGAATTACCCCCTTGATGCCACACAGGTATGATTATTTTTGGGGAGCCCAAAAATCAGATATTCTTTTTTCTTTGCAAAAAAATAAGAAAGATTATTTGTCAGCAAAATCATATATGTGTGTCAAAAAGGGGGTAGTTCTTGGCATCAAGGGATGAAGCCCAAAAGTTATTTTGGGATATTTGTTTAGTACCCGAGTAAAACTGAATAAAATAGTGTTTTTTATTTTTAAAAATATTTAAATTTTTTTGTAAGGGTTGATTTTTCATTAATAGGGGTTGTTTCTTGGTAATTTTTGTTTAGGGTATTCAAAAGCCCCAAAAAATCTCGAAATTACTGTGTGGTTAAATTTAAAAAAAATTACATTTCTGTACTTGGCATTAATTTTAAAACTTAAGGGTTGTTTTTGGAGAGTTCTTATTTTCGGAATTCAAGAGTCCAAAAATAACCCAAAATCATGGTGCCATTGATTTTTTTTACGATTTTATCCACAGTAAAATCGATTTTTTGAAAAATGTAAAGGAGCCCAAAAATTTTTACTGGTGCCAAAAGAAAAGTTCAAAAACGTTCAAAATATATTAGATAATGAAAATACATCAAAATTTTGGCACTTGATTTTTAGAAATTCTCATTGACTAAATTAAATTTAACATATCGATTTTTGCTAACTCGACTTTGGAAGATTTCTTAATTCAATTGGATCTTGGATTTATTGTGATGACGACGGATGGCGTAGATTCATGTTCAATATTATTGAGAATGATGTACATATACAATTTCGAAATAGATAGATATATATAGTCATATGTGGTGGCAAGTTTTGTCTATAAATGAATTTGCACGAGGTTGACACGAACTTGATGTATGACAAAGTTTCTTAGCCACGAAGAAGACCCTTTCCCTCTCTCAAGTCACTGATTTCCATTTTATATTTTATAATAGAAATTTAATCTAATTTCTTTCGCATTCAAGGTGCTTTTAAATTTTAAGCTTTTCGCAATATTCAAATTGTATATTTTTAATTGAAAATACTATCCCACTTCAGAATAAAAAACCATCCCCTAAGTACAAAAAAAGTTCACCCTTAAAATCAACCCCTAAGCACAAAAAAACTGTAAATCCCCTACCTTCGAGACCTAAAACTTTATTGTGCTAAACGGTTCAATTCGATGTCAAAAAAAAAAACACAAAACAGTTTCAACCCCCTACCACACAATGTTCTCCCTCAAAATCAACCCCTAAACACAAAAAAATCATTGTAATGCCCCTAACTTCGAGGCCTAAAATTTTATTGTTCCAAATGAGTCCATTTAATGTCCGAAGAAGCTCAAAAGAGTTTCAACCCTCTACCACATAAGATTCACCCTCAAAATCAACCCCTAAGTACAAAAAAAATCATTAAAAATCTCCAAACTTTGAAACCTAAAATTTTATCATTCCAAAAGGGCTCATTTAATGTCTAAAGAAGCCAAAAACAGTTTCATCCATCTAAACCTTAAGGTTATTCCTTAAAATCAACCCCTTAGTAAAAAAAAATCATTAAAAATCTCCAAATGTTTTTCTGAAGAAGGTGTTATTTTATTGTATATATTTATTTACTTTACGTTCAACACAAATCAATATAAGTTACGTAACTAGGGTTAAAAGCCCCCCACCCCTCGTAGATTAGCATAGAATTTTCCAGTACTACCCCCCTCCCCTTCTAGTGGCTACGTAGTTTATGGATGAGCCTTTACAAGTTTGTACAAGAAGCCTAACATCCTTTCATCCACCTAATCCTTTAGGTTGGCTTCAAAATCTACCCCTAAGTTTAGGGGTTGATTTTGAGGGTGAACCTAGAGGGTTAAGTGCATGAAACTGTTTTGTCTTTCTTTAAACATTACATGGGCTCATTTGGAATGATAATATTTTAGGTCTCGAAGTTTGGAGATTTTTAATGAATTTTTTTGTACTTAGGGGTTGATTTTGAGGGTGAACCTTGTGTGGTAGAGGGTTCAACTCTTTTAGGCTTCTTTGGACATTAAATGGACCCATTTGAAACAATAAAATTTTAGGCCTCGAAGTTACGGGGATTACAATGATTTTTTTCGTACTTAGGGGATGATTTTAGGGGTGAATCGTGCGTGTTAGGGGGTTGAAACTGTTTTTTGTTTCTTTTAACATCGAATATGGAACCATTTAGTGCAATCAGATCTTAGGTCTCGAAGTTAGGGGATTTATAATTTTTTTCTACTTAGGGGTTGGTTTTAAGGGTGAACCTAGGGGTGTAGGTGGATGAAACTATTTTAAGCTTCTTTGAACTTTAAATGGAATTATTTAAAAGAATAAAATTTAGGTCTCAAATTTGGGGGAATTGCTATGATTTTTTTTGTTCTTAGGGGATGATCCTACTGTGGTAGGGGGTTGAAACTGTTTTGTGTGTCCCACATTTTTTAAATACTACTTGTAACTTAATTTATTTTTTCGGAAAACTTCAGAACAATTATACTATAGTGTTGAGGTTTCCTGTTTAGTTTCTCTTTGCCATTTTCTTTGGCAGTCAATTACACGTTAAAAAACGTCGAGCAGCATCGTCTCCATTAATTTTCCACAGCGAGTATAAAACCTGCAGCGACAGTAAAAGGCTTTCCTGGGTCGCGAACCCTTTACCTCACTATTTTCCCATCCATACCTCGCAAGTTCTAGTGGTGGTTTATTATATTCGCCTTTGAATAACCTTCCACCGCCATTTATTAGATTCAAGCTCTAATTTTTACCTAAAATGAAACAATTAAATTTTTATGTTAAATTTTTAATTCTTTTAAAGCAAAAAGTATACAAATTAAATATTTTTTGTCTCGATAGCGCCACATCTTTATGTATTTCGAAATAAAATAATACAAGGAGAAATTTTAAACATTTCTTTTTAAACACTTTCTTTTATAAGGCTGTGGAAGAGATAATTTTTTTAGTCGGGCCTTGATGGGGAAAGCTATTCGGGCCCTGATGGGGAAAACTCGTCGGGCCCTAACGAGTAAAACTAGTCGGGGCCCTGATAAAGAAAACTAGTCGGGGCCTAATCGACAAAAGAGTTACGATCTAGTTGGGGCCTTGACTAGTTTTCCCCATCAGGGCCCGAAGAGCTTTCCTCATCAAGGCCCAACTAAGAAAATCTTATTTCCACTAAAAATAACCGTAGGCGTTATAAATGTTTTCGATATTCTTCCATAAAAAATTATTGTTAATACAAATGAATTAATCTTTTAAAATTTGTTATAGTTTAAAATACAATCAATACAAAAACTCGATCATTTGAACATTTAGACAATGCACTAAAATCCCAGTCACGTGTTACGTTTTTGAAATTCAAATAAGTCAAGCTTGTATTGAGATCGAGATTACGTATTCAATTACATAGTGTCTCTAAAGTCACAATATTGATGAATTAAATTTGATATGCAACTTTTAATGTACCGAGGTAATTGTTTTCAAACACAATCGATTTAACTTGTGCTTTTAGTGACATTGTTTTTTTTTTCTTTTTTTTTTTTTTTTTTTTCATCTTGACCCAGAAAATCACACAACACAGCGACAAACATCATTTCCATGCCGTCAATAGTGACGCAGTGTTTCGCGGGAGAGCAAGAAGATTCAAATAGAGGCGCGGCAGTCGTTTGTCATTCGATCGGGGACATGAATATTACTAAGAAGAAATTGCGATAGACTTCCGGTTAGTCGAATGCAGAGCTGGGTAACTGTTTCAAATGAATTCATTTCAAATAGGTTTTTTAATACAAAATGTCATTTTCTATTTTTTTTAATAGGAAAAAAAAACCCATTTTGCAGTTTCCATCTTCAATAGATTTTCAACCTATTTTCTATTTAAAATACCGTTTTCAATTTTTTTTGTTTTTCCCTGGATAAGTTAGATAATCACAAATAAAAAAAAAAGAAAAATAAATTCTGGGGGTTTCTGCTTTAATGTATAAATTCTGATTCTGTACATAGAAAAGAACAAAAATATTTGTTTTTGACTTATAAAGTTTGCTTTTGTTTGTTTTACGCCGATAAATAGAATTTTGTTGTTTTTGGGTTGATTGCAATCAAAAATAATAATTTTTTAAAATAAAAGTGACTCAAATGTATAACAAAAATTCGTTTAATAATTAATAGTTAATAGTAATTTACAATAAAATTATGAGAAAAAAGTTAAGTAGAAGAAATCAAAATTTAATATTTTGTTACTCAAACCCAAAATTTTACGTAATTATAATTTATAATTGACTTTGGAAATGAAACTAAAGAGTATTAAAAACAATAAAAATACATTTTGCATTTTTCATATTAAATAGAAGATAAATAACCATTTTCTATTTTAAATTGATTTTGTAAACCTATTTTGCATTTTACATTTTAAATCAATTTCGAAAACCAATTTAGTCGAATGCAATACGTGCCAGTTTATGTAGCAGGAAGCTTAGAAATAAGTTTTTAAAAAATGGTCAATTCTCACTGAAATTCTCTAATTATATTATAAAATAATAAAATAAATATAATTAAGTAAAATAAAATTTAATAAAATTAAATTTTAAAAAATATACAATTTAAAAGTATCTGCAGAATTCAGATAGTTTTTTTTTAACGAAAATGTATATTTATTTTCCGTTTTGTTGGTGGTTTTTGAATTCTGGCAGAAGGGTATAAATCGCAGCTTCCGATAGACGTCTTGTTGCGTCATTATTGTGATGGCAAAATCTATTTAACTAAACACAAGCACTTTTGAAGACGCCAGCTTACACTGGCGGGGCCATTGGTGGCACGTGGCACTTTTGCCAACTGGCTTTCGCTATTGCCATTGGTGAAAATTCGTTTTGACTTCGCGGACAATCGCCGAAGACTCGTTAGAATTTAGGACAAGCGACGTAAAAACGGAAAGCTGAATCTTTAAAATAGACTAGAGTACACTGACATTTATTAATCGAGTATTATTTAGATACTTTATTTTATTGAAAAATCTCACTGATTTAGAGTTAGAGAATAATTTGTATATTTTTGAAGGCTTCTGCTTTGCGAGTAGTTAGGGAAAATAGAAATTGACATTTATGCTAACTATGTTGTTTTTGTCGTCGTTTTATATATATATATTGTTTTTTATAGTTTTTTTATAGCTTTTATAGTTTATTTAATAGAATTTAGAAACTTTTCAAGGATTTCGAAGGATTTTAAGGAGTTTTCAGGCATTCTTTGAGATTCTCAGGATTTCTAATGATTTAAAAAAAATTTTTATAATTTAAAAATGTTTCTAGAAATTTAAAGGGATTTCAAGAGATTTGTATAATATTTATAAAATTAAGTGTGGAATTTTAGGGAATTTAAAAAAGTTTTCAAATATAAAGGTTTTTTTTACGTATTTTAAAGGATTTAAAAGTTTTTCGAGGAGTTAAAGAAACTTGGCAGAATTTTAAGAGATCTTAATAAATATTCTCGTGGAATTTAAAAAGATTTTTAAAGGCATGTATGAATTTTAAGAAATTTTGATTTTTTTAAATAATTCTATAAGGGATTTTAATGTTACTCATGGAATTTTAAAGGATTTGTTGAGATTTTTATGATATTTAAACGATTTTGTGGAATTTTGCAAATTTTTAAGAGATTTTTACGTATTTTAGGTATAGTGAAACTAAAATTTAAAGCGATACGAAATTTTTTTAAATTTCAATATCATTCTTACTGAAAAATTTTTCCGCATTTTTAATATTATTTTTTTTGTCAGGGAAATTTGTTTGAAAGACAAGGAAAAGTCAGGGAAATAAAAAAATTGTATCTTAGGCTACCCTAATTATCGCACTAAAATATGGTCCACTTGTACTGGACATTTTCGTCCGATAACAAAAGTTAAGCATTTTCAGGTGCGGTTAGTACATGGATGGTTGACCGGTTGTTAAGTACTTTAAGTAGCAATTTTTTCAGTGTTAAGAGTATTATTGGTTTTTTAAAAGTGATTGGGAAAATTCTAAAATAAAAATTGACTTGATTAAAAAAAAAAAAGAAAAAAAACAATGGATATACGATAAGGTCACGTATATAGGTGGGTCTAAAATGTAAACGATTTTTTAAGGAAGCGCTCTACTGAGCAGAGCAATGCTGCCAACCGCGTGGCGATGAGCGACGTAACATAAACCTGACCTAACTTAACCTTTTGCTATTCAGGAGTGTTACTACTTCTCGGTAATTTGGTTCAAACAACGGTTAATTAAATAATTATCTATAATTATATTCTTGCACTTATATTCGCTTTCGGTTAACGAACGAAATTTGCTCTAAATACGCAAAACCGAAACCAGGGATAGAAACAATTTCCGGTATCGGTATGTATTTCCGGTATCGGTAAGTAATGTAGAATTCGTTTTTATCGACCAATGAGGAAAGTTGCGATTCAAAGGTTGTTGACATTTCTCCCTAATTGAAAAACTGTCGTAGGTATCAGGACGTCACAGATAACTGTTTCTTTTGTTCGATATGCTCACTCGCATTTTTATGTATTTGTATCGTGTTGTTGTCAAACCAAACACGGTTTGGCTGGATAAGCTTCGAGCTTTCAGCACTCTGTAATTCTATATCTGTACTTCAATTCACTTTATTCAGTGATGTATTCACTCATTAAAACTTTTTTACATTCAATATCGTAGTTTTGTTCACAGCTCTGTGGAATAAAAGCCGGAATTATTAAATCAATAATCACGTAACTGTTGAGGTGATTAAAGTATAAAAATCTATAAATAACTACTTTATTTTTTATGACAATTGTGGTTTCAACTTTTAAAAACCTAGGATTTTCTTAACTTTTAAAGTCTCTTAAAATCCTTAGAAATTTTATAAAATTCCATGAAATCCTTGAAAGTCTATAAAATCTTCTAAGAATCATAAAATTCCTTAAAATTTTATTAGAAATCTCATAAAATTACACAAAATTCTTTGAAATTCCATAAAATATTTTTAAAATTATTAAAATCTTTTTACTTTTTTTTTAAATTCCTTCAAATTATGTTACAACATTTAAAATTCCTTAAAGTCCCTTAAAATTCTCTGAAACCCTTTGAAATCTCTTAAAATACCTCAAAACTTCACAACAGAATTTAAAATCCCTTAAATTCTTTTAAAACACTCAGAAACATTTTCAAATCACTTAAAATTTCATGAAAACGTTTGAAATTTTTTAAATTCATTAAGATTTCTTAAAATTCCTAAAAACCTCTTGAAATCTCTTAAAACTCCACAAAAACCATTAAAATCATAAATCTCTCGAAATTAAAATTAAAATTAGCAAAAATCTCTAAAAAAAATTGATAAAAACGTCTTGGAATTTCTGCAAATTTAAAATCTCTTAAAATTCTTAGAAATCTTATCAAATTCCATGAAATCCTAACAAATTCTACAAAATCTTTTAATAATCAGAAAAATTTCATAAAGTCCCTTAAAATTTGACTGGAACCTTTGAAATCCTTTTAAATTCTACAAATTCTATTATCATAAAATAATTATCATAAAATCATAGAAATTTTGAAATCCCTCAATAAAATTACCTTAAAATTCTGAGAAATTTATTAAAATTCTTAAAATTGTACAATAATATTTAAAGTCTCTTTACGTCCTTTAAAATCCATTGAAATTATAAGAAATCTCGTTAAATTCCTTGAAATCCTAAAAATTCTATAAAATCGTTTAAAAATCAGAAAATCCTTTAAAATTATAAGAAATCTTTTTACTTCTTTTAAAATTCCTTTTAAAATAAAATTTTCAATTTTAAATTTGAAGAAATTCCAAGACGTTTTTATCAATTTTTTAAAGATATTTTTGCGAATTTTATCTTGGATTTCGAGAGATTTATGATTTTAATGGTTTTTGTGGAGTTTTAAGGGATTTCAAGAGGTTTTTAGGAATTTTAAGAGATTTCAAAGGGTTTCAGAGAATTTTAAGGGACTTTAAGGAATTTTAAATGTTGTAATATAATTTGAAGGAATTTTATGATTCTTAGAATATTTTATAGACTTTTAAGGATTTCGTGGAATTTAAAAAAATTTCTAAGGATTTCAAATTAATTTTAATTTATTAATTAAATTAATAAAAGATAATAATAATAATATAATAATAATAAATAAATAATAATAAATAATAATTCAGGAAAAACACAGGAATTTCTAATTCCTTGATCACTAGACACCCTGCACAAGGTTTAACAAAAAAAAATTAAATTACATATTATAAAAAATTTTTAATCGGAAACTGATTCAATATTTAAAAAATTTGGAGGTCCCTATACGCCTCCGCCTTTGTCGGTCTGCCTACGAAATAAATTCCTCACGAGACTAGACGAAACTCTGCCAAGAGACAAGAGTCGTCATCCAGGTTAGTGATACTCAAATTAGGCTGGCTTTTATTTATTTATTTTTTATTATTTTTATTTTTTTTTCTTATTTATCCGAGCCCATTTTCTCTCTCGATTCGCTATAATCAAGAATAAAAATTTAAAACTCCAAAGAATAAATAGTATATTAAAAAAAAACACGTAGATGCTGAAACATAGTCGTAAAGTTGACGTATAGCTATATATTGATCTTTTCCCAGGTTAATCGCCTACGGTGCATAGGTAATAATATCTTTTTTATCGGTCCCGCGATACGCGCATGAATCGTCCTCGACGTAATTTGCGTTAAACATAAGAACGATAAAAAAAATGCACCGAGTCATTATCATTCAACAGCTGTTATTCCAAGGGTCAACTCAATACATATTATATGGTTGCCCAGATTTTAATTATTCACATTACGTATGTACAATCTTCAAAAAAAAATAATAAATGTTTTAAAACAATATTTTTACACCCTCTCCTTTAATGACAAGTATAAAAACTTTATGTCCTAGAGCAGGAATGGAGAAAAGTATCGCTCCTAAAAGATAGTATTTTTATCTCAAAGAATAGTGAATTTCTGTTTTTATTTTTTAGGTGAACTTGCTGTATTATGTAAACCCAGAAAAAAAGAAAAAAGAAAAAAAATCTTTGAATCAAAGGAATTTTATTTAATTCAAAGATATTTTTACGTTGCCAACTAAAAATAACAATCAGGATTACAAGTTTATTTAATTCTTTATTATTTTCAATGTAAATAAATCAATATTTAAAAACTTTTTATAGTTACAAATACAATCAATACAAAAATTCGTTCATTTGAACGTTCATAACTTTTCAATCATCAAATATACGTTTATTTGATGCAAACAAACTTTTTTTGTGGGTGTACTTAAGGGTGGAGCCGAGTTCTAATCTAAAAATTCGATTTCTTCATTTTACTGAACAAATATTAAATTTGGAATTTTTTCCCTCTGTAGAGTTAATTAATTATCAACTAGAATTATGCATACAGAGCGAGAAAATATCTAATTCCAATATTTTTTAAATAAAATGAAAATATTTAATTTTAATGTCAGATTTTTAATTCTTCGTTTTATGCAAAAAGTATCGACACTAAATATTTTTTCGCTCTGTACGCAGTCTTAAATCTGAATAAATATTAGTGCCACAGAGCGAAAAAATATTTATCTATAATTTTCGTTGAATAAAATGGAGAATAGAATTTTGAGTTTTACACTAGGGCCCAACGCCCTTAAATCTTAAAATTAAGTCAAATTGGTCAAATTGTTTAAAACTAAACTTTTCAATTAAAATCATTGATCGACAGAAAAATGGTATATTTAAATGCATTCTATAAATAAATATAATATAAATATATGTGCAAAAATTGATGCAACTTTGCAGCTGGTTTTGTTAAAGAGAAATCGAAGAATTAATTGAGAACGATGCTGGAAATGTAGAATAGTGGAAAAAGCAATACGAAGCCAATGTAGTTTTCCTTGTGTCTGGATTATGAATACCCCTGCTCTAATTTGTATCACGGGCGTACCAAAATAACCGTGCACCCTGATAATCCTACTACAGTTGTATTTAAGCTTCTCTTTTTTTCTTAGTGGTGACATTGAGCTTTTAACCCATTTCAGCCTATGGGAAATTTTACTTTTTCTTTATCTACGAGTATCGAATTTCTGTACTGGTTCAGATCAGTTCGAATCTGCAATCTTATTACCAATATCGATCCAATTGCGGAACAATAGTCGCTGCAGGTCTTTCTGCAATTATCATAAATCAGCACTCAATTTGAAAGGCAATTTTTGTCCTAAATTCGTCTACTTTTAAGAACTTTGTTGCAATCATTAATCATCTTTTGAGAAATTAAAATTGGTTCTTTAATTAAATGAGAAAATTAAATGAGAAATTTAATTTTAATTCAATGAAAAATTAAAATTAGTTTTAGAAACTTTCTAAGGATTTCAAAGAATTATAAAGAATTTCTAGGCATTCTTTGAAATTCTTTGGATTTCTATAATGATTTACAAAGATTTGTAAAATATTTTTAAAATTTAGTGGAATTTTATAAGACTTAATGAAATTTTAAGAGATTTTTATGAAATTTTACAAAATTTTAAGAGATTATTAGATTTTTACATATTTTAAAGGATTTAAAAAGCTAACTATGTTATTTATTTCGTATTGCATTTATAAATTTTATAGTTTGTTTAACAGATTGTAGAAACTTTCTAAGGATTTCGAAGGATTATAAAGAATTTTCAAGTATTATTTGAAATTATTTGCGTTTTTAATGATATCAAGATTTCATGAGATTTTGTGAAATTTTACAAAATTTAAAGAGATTTTTACATATTTTAAAGTATTTAACAGTTTTTTATGGAATTATAAAGGATTTTAAGAAACTTTGCAGATTTTAAAGAAATTTTATGGGATTATAAAATATTCTCGTGGAATTTTATGAAATTTTCATTTTTTAACAGTGATTTTAAGGATTTTGATTGAAATTTTAAATAATCTTACAATATTTTTATGATTTACAAAAGATTTTGTAGATCTTTACGTATTTTAACAGATTCAAAAATTTATCGAGGAATTCAGAAAGAATTTTAAGAAGCTTGTAAATATTTAAAGATATATCGACATTTTTAAAATGATTTTAAAGATATTAAATATTTTTATTTAGCATGTATGAATTTTAAGAAATTTTGATTTTTTTAAATAATTCTATAAGGGATTTTAATGTTACTCATGGAATTTTAAGGGATTTGTTGAGATTTTTATGATTTTTAAAAGATTTTCTGTAATTTTACAAAATTTTAAGAGATTCTTACTTATTTTAAAGGATTTTAAAAGGCTTGTGTTTCAAGAGATTTTCAAAAGATTTTGTGGAATTTTGAAAGCTTGTAGGAAATTTTAAGAGATTTTTACGAATTTTAAGAGGTGTGAAGTGATTTTAAATTAATCTGTAAAATGAAAATAATAAAAATTTAAATTAAATGAAAAAATAGTATAATCGAAACTCAATTTCAAGCCAATATTGTAAATTGAATTTTTTTTCCACTACTCTGATGTGTAACTTTCATAAATGTGAGTCTCATTTTATTCTAGACTCTTGAATCCTCTGATTGAAGTCTTTGATACTATCCGCTTTGAACAGATCGTTTCCTCTGGTGATCAATTAACTCCCAGACTAGTTTGAATCTTTCGCACCCAATGGTTTCATTTTCCCCTCCCTCTGTTTTCTCTGTTCTATGAGCACTTGCAGTTTAGCTTATTGATGGGAAACTCTGCGTTTACTACTGCATTTCATATTCAGATGATGATAGAATAACTGTCTGTTAGCTCGGTTAGTTAACTTATGAAGTACGATTATTTGAGTTTAGTATAGCTTTATGGTTTCTCTGCTAATGCAATTTCTATCGTCTATGACTTACTAAAAAACAGATTTCTCTCCTTTTTCTAGAAAAATTATAATTTTTATATTACTGGCAATTTTTTTAAAGGCGTTGGACCCAAGTGATTGATCAAAATTCCATTCTTCATTTTATTCAACGAAAATTGTAAAAAAAATTTTTTTTTTCTCTGTATTACTAATCTTTTTTCCAATATAAAACTGCGTACAGAGAGGAAAAATATTTAATTTCAATACTTTTTGCATAAAACGAAAAATTCAAAATCTAACTTCAAAATTAAATATCTTAATTTTATTTAAAAAATATTTTAATTAGATATTTTCTTGCACTGTGCACATAATTCTAGTTAAAAATTTATTAATTCTACAGAAGGAAAAAATTCCCAATTTAATATTTGTTGAGTCAAATGAAGAAATCGAATTTTTAGATTAAAACTTGGTTCCAACACCCTTAAAGTAGAAAAAAATTGAAATATAATTTTCCCTCCATAATCACTTTAAATTATAAATTTAAAAAATCCTCTGAATTCTTATTAGATTTAATTTAGATAAGGATTTTAACTTGTAAAATACTTATTTCAATTTCGAAAAGATGTTTAATTATTTATTTTTTTTAATGGGGTTTAAAATATATCTTGAAATTATCAAGAAGGAAGTAGGAAACGTTGAAGAAAGATGAGTAAGAGAATGAGTGTGTAAAAAAATTTATTGTCGTTTTGATTGATAATAAAAATGTAAAATATTATGATGGTAATAAAAGTGAATATGAAATGTTGAATTGAATTTAATTGTGATATTCTTTTTTTTTAGATGTTACGCCGTCGGAGCAGGAAGATTTGTTCATTAGGAAGTTACGGCAATGCTGTGTGACTTTTGACTTCATGGACCCAGTTTCAGATCTCAAGGATAAGGAAGTTAAACGTGGGACTCTCAATGAACTCGTAGAATACATCACAGCGGGCCGAGGTGTACTCACTGAACCTGTTTACCCCGAAATCATTAAAATGGTGGGTCTCAAATTCAAATTTTATATTAAAAGCTTAAAAAATTAGCTAAAATATGTTTAATTTAAATAATTTTTGCTTTAAAAGAAGAATTTTCTACTAACACGGTGGCCACAAATCAAGGAAATCAGGGAAGTCAGGGAAATGATTATTTAACAGATTTTAGAAACTTTCCAAGAATTTTAAAGGACTTCATGAAATTTGAAGAGATTTTTATGACTCAAAAGATTTTGTGAAATTTTACAACATTTTAAGAGATTATTTGATTTTTACGTATTTTAAAGGATTTAAAAGTTTTTCATGGAATTATAAAGGATTTTAAAACTTTAAAATTTTTAAACTTGGAAAAGTTTAAGGAAATTTCAAGTATTATAAATAATCTTGTGTAATTTTAAAGGATTTTAAAAAGCTTGTAAGAATTTTAAGATATTTTCATTTTGTAACAGTGATTTCAAGGGTTTCAATTGAAATTTTAAAGAATCTTACAAGATTTTTACAATTTATAAAAGATTTTGTAGAATTTTATGGAATTTCAAGAGGTTTTCTAGAATTTTAAGAGATCTTTACGTATTTTAAGGGATTAGAAAATATTCTCGTGGAATTTTAAAGAATTTTAAGAAGCTTGCAAAAATGTTAAGAACTTTTGACATTTTAAAAATGATTTTAAGGAATTTAAATACTTATTCCTCGTGGAATTAATAAAAAATTGGAAAAACTATTTTTGATTTTTGAAAAATTTTGTTTCCAAGAATTTTTATTTCGAGATTTTGAAGATGTTTCTAGGAATTTCAAGAAATTTCAATGAATTTTAAGAGAATTTTGTTTAAGAAACTTAAGTTTGTCTTGAATTTTAGAGATTTTTACGAATTTTAAGTATTTTGAAGTTTTTTAAAAATAGTTAAAGTGATATTATACGAAATTAAAAAAAATTTCAATAGTATTGTTATTGAAAATTTATACGCATTTTAAATATTTTTCTGCCAGGGAAATTTGTCTGAAAGTCAGGGAAAAATCAGGGAAATGAAAAAATTGAATCTTATGGCTACCCTGTACTAAGAAGAATGTTTTACTTTTGATTGAAAAATGAGTAGCACCATATAGGAAACTATATCTAATTATAATATTTAATAAGTAGATTGAAAAACTCGAATTGTCTGGTTAGAACTTGAGTCATTAAATATTATTCACCTAACTAGAAATGATATATTTTGAATAAATACACTGGAAGAGTTTCTAAGAGATAATATCTTTTACATAAAAAGTAAACTCTTTAAACTGCTTACGTACATTCTTTCTGGAAAATTTCATGCGAGTAAAATTTGTTTATGAAAGAGTACAAGAATTTTTTTTTGCGAAAATATTTCTAAATATATTGTACTACACATAAAAGTTTCATATTTTTAAAGTTAATTTCAAGATTTCAAAACATCTTTATAATCTCATCAGTTGATCGAATTCCATTTTTGAGTCCAGTAGTTGACTATTACTTTTATTTTCAGATTTCGGCAAACCTATTCCGCACGCTGCCACCTAGTGAAAACCCAGACTTCGATCCTGAAGAAGATGATCCAACATTGGAAGCAAGCTGGCCCCACCTTCAATTGGTTTACGAATTCTTTCTTCGCTTTCTCGAGTCCTCGGACTTCCAGCCGACAGTTGGGAAAAAAGTTATCGACCAAAAATTTGTTTTACAGGTAAATAAACTTGTTCAATATTTTCTTGCAAAAATTCTTTACTGGTTTTATTAAAAATGCTGAAATAATTTTAATTTTTTGCAGTTATTGGACCTGTTCGACTCGGAAGACCCTAGAGAAAGAGATTTCTTAAAAACAGTTTTACATCGTATTTACGGAAAGTTCCTCGGCCTTCGAGCCTTTATACGCAAACAGATAAACAACATCTTCCTGAGGTAAGTTTAAATTAATTTAATTTCATCCTCCTTCATTTTAAGCTCTCCCAAAATATTTTACTCAAATAAATGACTTGGATAAATAAATAAATTCAGTTTTGATGAAAATGTTTCATAATTTCTATTTATGAAAAATATTTAACTTGGGTGCTTTCCAATCTTGAGAGCTTTTTGATTAATATTCTAAATTTTTGTATTATTCTGCACTTGCTACTTAAAAATGCTTTTAAGTTTATTTCAATTTTTGAATCATTCTTGTTTTTAAAAATCAACCAGTGCTTTCAAATAAAAAATCGAAAATAATTTTTTCTTGTAGGTTTGTGTACGAAACGGAACATTTTAATGGAGTGGGCGAACTTTTAGAAATTCTCGGTAGCATTATCAACGGATTCGCTCTCCCGTTGAAAGTCGAACATAAACAGTTCTTAGTCAAGGTATTACAAATCAGAACTATTATTAATTATTTTGATAATGAATTATAGAAGGTGTGACTGATCTGAAAATTAAAAATAAATAAAATATTATTAAATATTGTATTTTCTTCAGGTGCTCTTACCACTGCACAAGGTAAAATGTCTTTCGCTCTACCATGCGCAGTTGGCGTATTGCGTGGTGCAATTCTTGGAAAAAGACGCTACTTTAACGGAACCAGTTGTGCGGGGTCTCCTTAAATTCTGGCCTAAAACGTGCAGCCAGAAAGAAGTCATGTTCCTGGGAGAAATAGAAGAGATACTCGACGTCATAGAACCTAGCCAATTTGTTAAAATACAGGAGCCTCTGTTCAGGCAAATCGCGCGCTGCGTTTCGTCGCCGCATTTTCAGGTATTTTAACATTTTTAATTTAAAAGCTTCTCAAAACAAATAATTTTATAAATGGTTAGATGAATAAGTTCAAATATCTTTCATGAAATATATAATTTCTCACTTTTATAGGTCGCTGAGAGAGCATTGTACTTGTGGAATAATGAGTACATTATGTCACTGATCGAGGAAAACAATCACGTAATTATGGGAATCATGTTCCCGGCACTGTACAGAATAAGTAAAGAGCATTGGAACCAAACGATCGTGGCCCTCGTTTACAACGTTCTCAAAACCTTCATGGAAATGAACAGCAAGCTCTTCGACGAACTTACTGCCAGCTATAAGTCTGAGAGGCAAAAGTAAGTTATTTATTTTGTAGAAATAGAATTAAGATAAATATAAGTACTAGTATTTTTGCCACAATAATTACTATAAAGAAAAAAAACCTGCTATTTATAAACACGAGTTTTGATATGCTCTAGATAATTTATTACAAAAAACAGGTTTTGCCTTAAAAATTTATGGAAGGCCAATGCTCGATTTAAAAGCAATAGATTAAAATATTCACTCCTTTCCTGCAAAATGTTATTTTGAACTCAAGGATGTAAAACAGATTATCTTGAGTTCCAACTTGTTTAGTTAAAATTAGAATTAAGCAAAAAGTAGAGGTGGAAAATAGTAAATCAATATTAAATAGAATAGGGTCTAGATTTCTGCAAAATTAGCTTCTAATGAATTTCACTATATTTCTGAACATTTTCCAATTTCCTTGGCGAACTTTCAAGATCTATTTTAGATGTAAATGTTTCTGTATAGATTTCGTATTCATTCATTCATTCATTTGCCAACCTTGATGTTTTTTTTAACTGCTTCAGCTTCCTGAATGAAAATCCAGACTGATAAATGTGTCATTCGCAAATAACGAAAATTAAATTTGCGAAAAGCTTAGAATCAAAATTTTCTTTTTTAAATAAAAATTTTAATTTTGTATATTTACGCGTTTAATTTTTTTTTAATCTAATCCAATTTTTTATATTTACAGAGAGAAGAAAAGAGAAAAAGAGAGAGACGAGCTTTGGAAAAAATTGAATGAACTGGAACTTGAACGACGTGGAGCTCTCACGGCAGCACCAAATACTCAAGTTCCTACCTCAACTACACCTGTGACACGAGCTCGACCCTGAGCGAGTATGTAAGATTTTTTATTTACTTTTTAAAGCTTTATGTTATTTTCAATGCTTCAAGTTTCCTTTTCTTACCCTAACTTGAAAAATTTATTTTACAGCCGAGAGATCATAACCAAGCCACCCAATTGTTAGATCTTAGTTTACGTCGAGAAAATTATCGTTGTTAGAAGAGAACCAGAATCGTCTCATGAAGGTTGTCTTGACGTAATACAAATTCCTTGGTTGGTTTCGTCCACAACTAGCTGGGCAAAGCAATCTCGAGCGCTCTAGTGGGAGAAGAAATTATAAAGCAAAAGTATAACAAGACCAAGACAAAAAAAAGCAAAAACTAAAGTGTAAACCCAGATCTGGATTTTACTCCTTAACGCCACGTTTTTTGATTATTTCTAACGACGATTGTATTGTGTATATTCATTTTTACTCTCTTTTCGACGGCAATGATTTAAGTTGCATGGTGTACTCAGTGTCAGCACATAATACGAGGATGTTAGTCCCTTCTTTAATTAAGGTTTGCTGTGCGCAGTTGGAGGAGACGATCAGGGCGGAAAAAGACTCAAAATCATATGACATTTAACTCCTAATTTCCTGCAAGCACTTTTAAATAGTAAACGTGCTTTTAATGAATAATCGGGAGTTTCCCGCTCCGTTCCTCACCTTCGACGGCCAGCAGGGGCGTTGTTTGAAATGTACCATATATTCATATTAATAACGATAATGATAAATATAACAAAACATAATAAAATAGGTAAATATACAAATACATCATATTTATATATATATATAAAAAGTATATATATATATATATATATA
>UCOH01011735.1:63254-75410 GCA_900474275.1 Synergus japonicus | reverse complement strand
GTTTTGTACCGCTTAATTTATCACCGAAGGATATATGTCCCTCTTTCCCTCCAACTTTACTCTGTCCGTCTTTTCCTCCAACTCAGTTCTGTCAAACATTCTCAGAATATTATTTATATTACAAATTATTACATTTCGTAATTTTTGGAATAACTTTCGTAAAAATAAAAAATGTTTCACTTATTTGAGTAATTTTAATAGTTTTCTAGAAATTTGTTAAAAAATTTCAAACAATATAAATTTGAAGTTTTGTATAAAAATTCAGGAAATTTCTACTGACCCGAAGTAGCGAAAAAAATTCTTGGAATTTCGCGCAAGTAAAGGCATCGATGACAAAAAATATAATTATATACTGCTTTACTACTTAACGAGATATGTCCCTCTTTTCCTCCAAATCAGTTTTGTACCGCTTAATTTATCACCGAAGGATATATGTCCCTCTTTCCCTCCAACTTTACTCTGTCCGTCTTTTCCTCCAACTCAGTTCTGTACCGCTTTACCACTGAAGAAAACCGCTTTACCACTGAACGAAATATGTCCCTCTTTTCCACCAACTTTATTCTGCCCGCCTTTTCCTCTAGCTCAGTTTTGTACCGTTTTACCACTAAAATTAAACGTGTACTTCTTTTGCTTCTCTGATTTTTAAGTCTCACTCTACCTATCCAACAATAGTTACTTTCCTTTTACTCTCGGTGCCTCATATATATAATTTTTAAGTATCAATTTTCAGAAAATATATTTTTTTAATGCTCATGTTTAATTATCATTTCTCTGTAATTTGCTAACTATCTATTGCACAGTCTTCCCCTTTTTTTAAGAGATTCCCCCTTTTTTCCCGCAAAATTGAAAAATTTGTTAAACAATTGCAAATCATTTAGAATAATTTTAAAGGATATGAAGATATTTTAAGTTGTTTTAATCAATTTCAAGGGCTTCAAAGATATGTAAAAAAAACTTTAAGGACTTTACAGAATTCAATTTGATTTTGTGGAATTTCGATAAATTAAAAAAATATTTCTAAGAATTTTATAGAAACTTTAAACGACTTTAACCACTTTTAAGTAATATTTAGAAATTTAAAAGGATTTTTACGAGTTTAAAAGAGTTTAAGGATTTTCAAGTGACTTCGCAATATTTTAAGATATTGCAATACATTACTGTTAAAGAGAATTTGGATATTTTTTAAATATCTTATTCCTGTTTCGAAAAATATTTTAATTTTGCATGGGTGTCAAGTTCTAAGCCAAGTTCTAATATAAAAATTCGATTTCTTCATTATTGTTTTAATCAATTTATTGAATACGAAACACAGAGTAAAAACAATTATTGTAAAGTAAAGGACGCGTCTGATCGTAAGATCTGATGTCAACGTAGTAACACATAAGAATTGAAGTTAGTAGATACAGTAATATCGAAACTATAGAGATATCGATACGCAGTAGATTATTCGATATTACATTTAAGTGATAAGTTCAGACCCGTGGTGCTAATTTAAATTCTCACACAACATTCATTTTACTCAATAAGTAATAAAATTACAGTATTTTCCTGATTAATCAATTTGTAACTAAAGTTATGAGTCCAAAGCGAAAGAATATTTAATACAAATATTTTTTAAGTAAAATGAAGATATTGAATATTGAAGTTAGATTTTCAATTCTTTGATTTATATATAAAGTATCGGAATTAAATATTCTTTCGCTCTAAACGCACTCTTATATTTAAAAAAATCTGCCCCCTTACGCGGGCACATTCTCATACACACGTCGCGCTTCGCGCTCCGTTTTGTGCACTTCGCAACGTTTGCACCTATTTGTTTTTAAATTACTACAAAATGGAATGGAATGCAAACGAAAGCTAATTTACTTAAGGTTCTATCGACCTTAAGGAGCACATTCTCATCTGGGCACTCGCGCTTCGCGCTCGGCTTTGTTTAACAATATTTCTCATGATTAACGGTGTTGGAGCATTTTCAAACCACTAAAAATTAATGTAGACTTTACTCAAATCCGCCATTGTGTCCACATCTTACCAATACGCGGTGATTGAGATCGCAAAAATGATGTGTTTGAAGTGTTTTTTTATCGACAATCTTTCAAAGCTCGAGCACTTACGAAAATCGTGTAAAAAAAGAAGTTTGAGAAATCGCGTACTACACATGTGCTAGTTACTTGAATATAGTTACTGGACCTGTCAGCTGTTTCGCAGGGTCGCCAATTGACCATTGTTACGATTATTATTACTGTATTGTTACCATTATTATTACTGTATTAATAATGGTCAATTGGCGACCCTGCGAAACAGCTGACAGGTCCAGTAACTATATTCAAGTAACTAGCGCATGTGTAGTACGCGATTTCTCAAACTTCTTTTTTTACACGATTTTCGTAAGTGCTCGGGCTTTGAAGTGCATAACGAGATTCGGAAAATTTTTCTGTGTGAGTGAAGCACCCTTAATTGGAGTGAAGTTTTGTGCCTTTTTTACTCGGACAGGGACTTGGCAAAATGTAAGTACTGTTTACCCGCATCCCTCAACCCGCGTCCCCGCACTTGTAAAAATTCACTTATTAGCCAATCAAATTTCTTTTTGCAGAAAATAAGCAGATAGCCCCTGTCGTACAACCAAAAGATTGTCGATAAAAAAAACGACACTTCAAACACATCATTTTTACGACCTCAAACACCGCGTATTGGCAAGAGGTGGACACAATGGCGGATTTGAGTAAAGTCTACATTAATTTTTAGTGGTTTGAAAATGCTCCAACACCGTTAAATGAAATATGGAGCGCGAAGCGCGAGTGCCCTGATGAGAATGTGCTCCTTAAGGTCGATAGAACCTTAAATAAATTAGTTTTCGTTCGCATTCCATTTCATTTTATAGTAATTTAAATTTAAAAAATAGGTGCCAGCGCACGAAGCACGACGTGTGGATGAGAATGTGCCCGCGTAAGCGGGCAGATTTTTTCCTCTTTTCTTTTTGAAAAAAGTCACCCTGTTTCCCCTTTTTTGAGCTCATTTTACTCTGTGCACCCTGTACTTATGAAAGTCTTTGATATGTCACGTGTCCCAGGAACAACAAATATATTAGAAAATGTGAATCGGTCTGAGGCTTTCGTGAATCCACATTCGTAAATTAAGATGAAATTTCCCATTAACAATTTAGCAAAGAGTTTACTTTAAGATTTACTTACTTTGAAATTGTAACCCCTACTTATTTATATCGAGAAAGATATTGGATGCAGATTTGTAATTCTTCAGTAAAGGTGCATTCACACTCCGCGATGTTCATTCGCATTTATTAAAAGTGAATGAGCACCGCAGCGAGCTCAGAGCGAAATATCGGAAACAACCATAGAAATTGACTGCGGGACGCTGTAGGAAAGCGCGTAGTAATGCGTCAAAGAGAAGAGTTACAACGAAGCTAATTGGTTGAGCTCCACCAAGCTTCATTCTCCTACAATTCTTAGTCGGTTATATTACTTCGAGAACAGTAACGAGAATGTAAATATAACCGAGACTTAAATTCTCTAAGAATTTATGAGAACTTATGATTTTAGAGATTTTTATGACAAGGGAGATAATTATTGATTAATTAACCGATGAAGAATAATAAACTGTTTTTTGTACTTTTATTACTTCTTAATGAGCTTTACACAAGTTATAAATGAAAAAAACTGTCACAAATGTATGCAGAGTATAGGTTATGTTAGAGTTTAACATAACCTATAAAGTGACATTTATTATAAGATGTATTTTGTGGCTTTAGTTAACTAGTAAGCTGTTGTTTTGCATATTTTACATTCCTAAATATTATACCTTAATGACTAAAATTTAACCATGTAAATAACGTAAACAATTACAATTTATCTAAAAATCATAAATTCTTAAATTCTCTTAAATTCTTTTAAATTCACATAAATTCTGTCATATTCTCTGTCATATAACCAGGATTTAAGTTCTCGAGAATTTAAGAACACTATTACTTCCTTGGTGATTATAGTTTCTATGTACGAAATTTTCTGACTAGGGCGGCGCTTCGCGCAACACGCTGTAGGGTTAAAGGATGTAACCTACGTATATGGCATTCAGCCATCTATAAGTTCTCTCTTCTATGTTTCGTCCCAGGCCCGTTCACTGGACTCATCAGTAAGGCAGTGTGAACGGACCTTGCCTTAGACACAGGGAAGGAGATTTTTCTTAGATGTCGGGAATCGAACCCGGGCCGTCTAACTTCTCAGCGTAGAATACTGTCGCTGAGCCATGCTGTAAAGACGATGGAAATGGAAGGGGGAACATAGCCATTCTGCAGACTGGCTAGTCCCCACAACGCTTTAAGAATGTATTGTACTAATGGGAAAATATTCAAAAACTTAAAATAGTTAGGTTTTTGAACAAAATGAGGCCAGAAAATGTTTCTCAAATGTTTGTACGATATAAAATATATATTATCCATCAATCAAATAATATGAAATTGAAAAATAGCACATGAAATTACGTAAAATATATACAGCGGATTACACAGTAAGCATTTTTTGATACTCTTAACAAAATATTTGTTATGTTCTCACATAAAGCTAAATTTATCTAAAAAAATATTAAAATACTCTACCTTCTAAATAGAATTATTTTTCATTTAGTTTTTTTTTGTTTTTCCCAAATTTATAGGAATGAAATAACAAATATTTTGTTAAACTTTATGTGTTTCTTCATGTAGAAAGAAAAACATAATTTAATAAAAGTTTGAAAAAGTAACAAAAATTATGAAATAATAATTATAAAATAAATTTGAGAGTAAATATTTTGAATATTATCAGTTATAACTAAAAATACATATTTAATAAAAAAAAGTACATATTTATTTTATAATTAGATTATAATAAGATTATAATAATTATAATAATTATTTATAATTAGATTGTATTCAAAATTAATTACTATTGATGTTTAAACTAAAATATTTATTTTAAATTTTCCGCATCACGCGCCATTTTTGGTATACGCCGCGTCATCATTTTCATCTGACCAATAAGGACAAAGCGTTACGTTACCAATGATCTTTTTATAATTGGAATTTCATGTGTTATTTTTCAATTTCATATTATTTGATTGAATAATGTGTATTTTATATCCTACAATCATTTGAGAAACATTTTCTGACCTCATTTTGTTCGAAAACCTAATTATTTTAAGTTTTTGAATATTTTCGCATTAGTACAATACATTTTTAAAGCGTGTTGCACGCAGCGCAGCCCTAGTTAGAAAATTTCGCACATAGAAATTATAATCACTAAGGAACGCCACTTTCTTTTTCAGTCGGATCGTGTCGGATAGGGCTGGCTGTTGTATAAAACAGTCAGGCATGCGCATGCTCCAATAGACAAAGACAGCAATACCTACTTCATCCTTTCTCTTTCTATCCAGACCACGTTCCCTATCTATAATATCTCTATAATATCTCTATGGGGACGCCACCCTAATATCTTCTCTGATGAGAATGTAAAAAACTACGTAAATTAGTTATTAACTACGTAATATACCTTAGATAATTTACGTCCCTAATTTTTAAAATGTAATTTACTTTTTCAAGATGACGACTGCGCTTACATATTTAGAAAGTAAAGATAACCTAATTCATGAATAACGTATACTAGAACATCATTGCGCGCTTCGCGCGCCTATATAATTACTTCCCGTTATGCACTTGTGACAATCCCACGTGACGATTTCTCAACCAATCAGATCACGAATAAACTGCGGACATTCGAACTGTCATCTATTCTTTAAGAAAGGACTACGTAAATTACGAATTATACATATAAAAGTCCGAGTTACGCGTAACCCTACAACCCTACGCCTACGGTATGACTGCATACACAAACACACATGCATGAAGACACATGCTGATGAGCGCGCATGTGTGCTCATCTTTATTGCGTAAGATTAAAGATATTATTACAGTAGATGCGGTGCTGGTCTAGTTGCACGTGACAAATGTAGTTGGCGCGACAGTCTAAAAGTAGCAGGCTACTCCGCACTCTCCCCCCCCCCCCGATTTAGTTACCCCGTGGCAAAAGTAGTGGCACTAGTGCGAGGACCCCTCGCACTCTTTTACCCGACAATTGCACCTGTCGAATCCCCGCTGCACCCCCCGAACCCCTCTAAACCATTTAAAGACTAATCGTCTTGAATTGAAGATTTACAAATCTTGTCGATTATGAAAAATTTTTTTCTGCGCCTATCAAATCCGAATTGGTACCATAGATTGGTAAACATGTAATATGAAAACTCTCTAAACATCAACCTTGAAAATCTATTTTTATAGGAGTTTATGAAGTGGAAAAGAAAATTTAAAAAACCTTTTTTTTCTATAAAGTGGTTAAACCGATTTTGATGAAAAAATATATGTTGTTGAAAAAATTGAAATAAATTCTCCACAATTAAAACACTAAAACCTGAGCGAGAAAAGCTGTACCACATGCTCATTTTGTTACGGTATTTAGAAATACAATTTTTAATAATAATAGGAACATGGTAATTGTTTTCATTTTTGAATGTATGGGCATAATTTTTTAAACAGATTCACATTTGTTAAAAACATTTTTGGGTTGGAATTCTACTGAGACATTTATAAACAGATGATAAAAAATATTATCATATCTTAAAACTCAATTACAAAATTTTCATTGAATTCAAAATTTTTCTATTTATTTATTATTAATGAATAAATCGAAAGTATATTTATTTAAAACATATCGAAGAGGAGGGTCAATAATCACTAGCCAACAATACAAATATTTAATAAGAATCTAAAATAAGATTGTGTGCAAGCTTCTCAAAATCAAAAGGGTAAACGGTACCAGGGATATCTCGGTAACGGCTAGCTGAAAAAAAAAACCAAAGTAGGTTTGCTTCAGTATCACTAAAACTAGGTCTGTTGCCTATAATAATTAATATTTATGAAAATATAACAAAATGTCGGACAAAAATTTTAAAAAATGCATTTTTTTCACTCCAAGTTGTAATTTATTCATTAATAATAAATAAATAGAAAAATTTTGAATTCAATGAAAATTTCGTAATTGAGTTTTAGAATATGATAATATTTTTTATCATCTGTTTATAAATGTCTCAGTAGAATTTCTACCCAAAAATGTTTTTAGCAAATGTTAATCTGTTTAAAAAATTATGCCCATAACATTCAAAAATGAAAACAATTTCCATGTTCCTATTATTATTAAAAATTGTATTTCTAAATACTGTAACAAAATGAGCATGATGTACGGCTTTACTCGCTCAGGTTTTAGTGTTTTAATTGTGGAGAATTTATTTCAATTTTTTCAACAACATATATTTTTTCATCAAAATCGGTTTAACCACTTTATAGAAAAAAAAGGTTTTTTAACTTTTCTTTTCCACTTCATAAACTCCTATAAAAATAGATTTTCAAGGTTGATGTTTAGAGAGTTTTCATATTACATGTTTATCAATCTATGGTATCAATTCGGATTTGATAGGCGCAAAAAAAATTTTTCATAATCAACAAGATTTGTAAATCTTCAATTTAAGACGATTAGCTTTAAATGTTTCAGTCGGGTTTGGGGGGTGCAGCGGGGATTCGACTGGTGCAATTGGCGGGTAAAAGAGTGCGAGGGGTCCTCGCACTAGTGCCACTACTTTTGCCACGGGGTAACTAAATCGGGGGGGGGGGGAGAGTGCGGGGTAGCCTGCTACTTTTAGACTGTCGCGCCAACTACATTTGTCACGGGCAACTAGACCAGCACCGAATCTACTGTAATAATATCTTTGCTCTGGGTCACATTACCGAATATTTGAATTTTAAGGGAGTATCCTCATATAAATCGATCGAAAAATTGATTTTTTTTTTATTGCATAAATTGAAAGTACAACATTTCAAGAATACCCTGTAAAAATTTTAGAATAAATTTCGAAACGGTTTGGCTTCTGGAGCCATTTTTGCAAAAAGCCTTAAAAGAGCACCGAGGCAAAAGTTCGACTAAAGAAGCTCGATTGGCGAAAAAAATAAGAGAAGACATTGAAAAAGGTAGAGAAGACTTTTTTTATGGTGCAGGCATAGGTGATTAGTGTCGAATTGAATAAATAGCTGTAAGTAGAGAAAAAATCCAGTATTCTGTCAACTTCAATCGCGTTTTTCTCGAAAAGTTATTTTTCAGATTTTCCGAATTTGCGGACACGATTACTCAGTCATTTTCCAACCTAAAAGAATTTAAAAAAAAAACTATTTTCTCGGATTTTAGTTAAAAAATTTATTTATGCACTTATTTACAAAAATAAAAAGAAATTGACAAACTTAGCAAGCATGAGGGTGGCGTCTCATGATTGCGTTTTCCGTTGAGTCATAATGAGAAAGACAAAGATAGAAGAATACTTTTTTCTCTTTTACACTCATTATGACGCAACGCAAAACGCATTCATGGGACACCAGCCTGAGAGTGTCTGCAAATTCATGTCAAAAAAAGAAACATCACAACTTCAACAGGACACCAGCAGAGTATTTATGACAATTATTTCATAAATAATTTTTTTTACTTCTTCGAATTGTTAATAAAATGCTCTCAAAATTTCAATAAAAAATATCTTATAGTTTTTTTTTTTTAATTCTTAAAGTTCACGTTCATTTTTCGACGTTTATATGAGGATACCCCCTTAAGGGCATGTATTACTTACCCTTACTTACGTCTAGAAAAAGACGTCGCTATAGCAAAGAAATGGACAAAACATAAATTACCGAGAATTTTCGAACTCTAGTCTTTCCACCTCTTCTCAAATTTGTAATTCTCCATCTACTTCGTAGACAATTGTCCCAGGCCGTTCACACAACCAATTTTCCGAGGAGTTTGACTCCGGAAAATGCGCGGGAATTTTGAATATGGTTAAATTATAAAGTAAAATAAACCGATTTTTTTATTGTTTAAATTAAAAATTATGATAATGAATTTCATTTTTATAATATAATATATGTAAAAGTACATAAAATGCCCATCGCTCAACTCTCAAATGAACATTTCAGATTTCAGACGATACATCAGTTCATCATCTGTTGTCAGACTTGTCAGCAGTCAGCTTATCAATTGTTTTATGTGTTGCGGAGAGTTTATTAAGAGAAAGTTTGTAAGTAGATATTATCTCCTATTAATATATTTTATTATTATTTTGAAATTCATAGTTTGTTAATAAATTTATATGTTTGACAGCAGTTTTAAAAATACTGTGTACAAATCGAAGCAACATAACCTCTAAATTTTTACTAACAATACGTCTTTTTTTTAGTGTTGATTAGTGTTGATTATGGATTAAACATACAGGTGGCGTAAGATTTTACATAATTCTTTTCATTATTAACAATATGAATCAATTTTTAATTTATTTAAATTTATTTATTGCTTTTAATTTAAGGTTCTAAAATTTGCCAATTATCAATTATAGAATTTTAGAGGTTATGTGGCTTCGATTTGTACACATTATTTTTAAAACTGCTGTCAAACATATAAATTTATTAACAAACTATGAATTTCGAAATAATAATAAAATATATTAATAGGAGATAATATCTACTTACAAACTTTCTCTTAATAAACTCTCCGCAACACATAAAACAATTGATAAGCTGACTGCTGACAAGTCTGACAACAGATGATGAACTGATGTATCGTCTGAAATCTGAAATGTTCATTTGAGAGTTGAGCGTTGGGAATTTTATGTACTTTTACATATATTATATTATAAAAATGAAATTCATTATCATAATTTTTAATTTAAACAATAAAAAAATCGGTTTATTTTACTTTATAATTTAACCATATTTAAAATTCCCGCGCATTTTCCGGAGTCAAACTCCTCGGAAAATTGGTCGTGTGAACGGCCTGGGACAATTGTCTGCCTGCACAGGTCGGGCAGACAGAGGTATAATGCTGCGTTTACACCTCTGTCCGCCCTACTAGGTCGGACAGAAAGTTTAAGAGAGTAAAAGAGATAGAAAATTCTTTTTGTCCAATTTTTCATTCTCTATCTCTCTTACTCTCATATACTTTCTGTCCGACCTGGTAGGGCGAACAGAGGTGTAAACAGCCCATTAATGCACCTTTACTGTCTTCTAGTTTTAAGTTGTAGATTCAGATTCTTCTTGGCTTTTGACTTGGAAAGTTTGTTTTCTCCCAAGTTCGACAAGAGTTCAAGCGCGATATTTAAGATTTCTTTACCGATACTTTAAAATAAACACAGTCTTCATTTTACCTTTGCATCTTATTCATAAGCTGACCGATGGACAATGATTTTTAAATAATTTGCGCCTTTTCTTAAAAGTTCAAATACGAACTCATAGACGGCCCTGATATCGGGTCGTCACACACATGCAAAGGCTATTTGAATAATCCGAGGAAGTGCGGAGATGCCCGAGTTGGACCGAGCAGTTAGCAGTCGTAGTCGCCATCTTCTCAGAGAGTCATCAGTCGGAATGATCACAGTTCCATCACTGTTTTGAGTACAGCGTGTGGTGTTTTCGGTAAAAGTCAAACAACGCCGAGAAAATTAAGGACAAAGATTTTCTCTAGTGCGCGGTTGTGCCCAAATGGCTTGTTTGAACACACTCAAGCAGGAGATTAAAACTCTCGAGTCAGTCTTTCCCAAGAGTCATGAAAGGTTTCAGATAATGTCTGCGAGCGTGGACGAGCTCAGTTGCAGATTCGTCGGTAAAAATGGGAAGAAATATGAAATACACGCCAATATCACAGTAAGTCATTCAGTTAAACAAATCAATCATCAAATCATCTTAAAATTCACCATTATTTTAACACCTCGATTTCACCGCCCTTCACTTTCTCCACAAGTCGAGCCTCCTTCATCTCAATAAATTATTTCCCAGGGCGGCGGAAGATGCTTATTTATTTACTTCATTTCCCCGATTTATTTACTCCAGCCTTCCATGGTCCTTCATTACTTTTCCAACCAAACTTTCACGGAATTTAAACAGTTTTATTTTATGGAAACAAATGCTCCTTTTGTGTATTATATATGTATGTATATATTCGTATGTATGTATGTATGTATGTATGCATGCATGCATTCATTTTTCGTAAGGGCGGGGGCGAGAGCAGGGAAAGTTTCAAAATTTTATCCTTATGTTTGAAAAATTCAGCTTCTTTAGTTATACACTTAATTAATTCATTATTACTTGAATATTATTGCTTGACAAGAAAAGTCGCCGCGATTTTTCCTCAAGTCTCTTTGTTTCTACTTATTTATTATAATTACAAGACACAAGTGTTAAAAAGTTTGATTCGAGCACAAAAGTACTTTGTTGTTATTATTTTTGTTGTTCGATGATTAATCAATGATTGTTATTGTGACGATAAGTGCTTGTATTTTTTGCTTTGTTGTTGATTAAAACGGAAACAACTGTTTATATGTATTTATATTAGGTTTTTAAGAAAATGTTTAGAATTTTTTGTGACATTAAATTAAGATAAATATGCAATTAATCATATAATAATTAATTTATAATTTAATTAGCTATTTCCATCAAGTAAGCGTTCATCAACGAAAATCAAATTTTTTGTCCAATGGATCTCTTTGTCATGAGCTAAGATTGAATTTCAAGTTGGGAACAGTAGTGTTTTCATAATTTTATAGACTACATACAACAGGTTTATGGAAAATTTTATTAATTTGTAATTTATTATGGAAATTTAAAAAACTATAAATTCATTGTTTTATTTAAATATAAACTCGCGTGATTAATTTTTCGTTTTTGCACTTCCTTTGCTAAATAGATGCAGATGAAAATCCATTAAGCTAGCACCTCCACAATAGAATTTATGTTTTTCCAATATCTCATAATTTTGGACTTTTTTGGGCTCTTTTACATTTTTCAAAAAAGCAATCTTGCTTTGTAGCTGCTAGCATACATAAAACTAGCACCTCTAACGTCTTGAATTGCAAAATAAAAAAAAAAATCAATTGCACCATAATTTTGGGCTTTTTTGGATTTTGAATTACGAAAAAACCGTCCAAAATTACCCTTAAATTCCAAAATCAACCCCAATTACAGAACTCTAAAGTTCCCTCGATACTTTTCTTCGACGAAGCTAAAAAAACGTGCTTATCGACCAGTATGAATTT
>UCOH01011735.1:40009-63234 GCA_900474275.1 Synergus japonicus | reverse complement strand
AATAAATCATTAAAAAGACGATTAAAAGAATTATCTTAATGATTTATTATTATTTTTATTATCAAAATGAAAACAACTTATCCTATCAAAAAATGTATAAGAGAGAATTTATAGATTTTTTTAAAATCAATAATTATGTTTATTATCATTTTCTTTGCATCTCACATTATTTGGCTAACAATTTAAACTTTCGATTTTTCCAAAAAATTAAAAAGTTGTTATGTCAATCTTTTAGAGTGTTTAAAATGAAAATTTTTCTTATCTTGACTTTTTTTCATACCGTGTGTTTTTTTACTTCAAATTTTTACTTTCGTTTATTTTTCTGAATTTCCAAAATGTTATCTTATAATTTTTTTTAATTTCATCGGATAATGTATTAGTTTTGTGTAACGGATTGCATTAGTTGCCGGATACATCCATTAAGTTAACATCTCCACAATCGAAGTTATGTATTTCCAATATCTCATATTTTTTCACTTTTTTTGGTCACCAATAAAAACTTTTGGGCTCCTTTACATTTTCAAAAATATCGATTTTGCTGTGGATGTGCTAGTTTACATTAAACTAGCACCTCCAACGTCTTAAATCGCAAAATAAAAAAAAAATCAATTGCACCATAATTTTGGGCTTTTTTGGATTTTGAATTACGAAAAAACCGTCCAAAATTACCCTTAAATTCCAAAATCAACCCCAATTACAGAACTCTAAAGTTCCCTCGATACTTTTCTTCGACGAAGCTAAAAAAACGTGCTTATCGACCAGTATGAATTTGCAATTAATTCGGTTTTTCTTTTCAAAATTATTATTATTGGTTTACTGGAATATTTATCAAAATTGATGAATTAATTTTCCATCATTTAAATAAAATAGATTTGTTTAAAAAATTATATTTTCCATGAAGTTTGAAAACTTCTCTTTTTTAATATCTCTTTTTGTATATAAATATAAATTAATATTTTATATAAATTAATTCATCAATGTTGATAAATATTCCACTAGACGAATAGAAATAATTTTTAGAAAAGAAAAACAAGTATATCTTTCCATAACATTTTCTCAAATCCTGTACAATTATTTCAAAAATTCCAGAATTTGATATTTCCCCATACATTTTGCATGGAAAACTTTAAGGGGTTAAATATACTTAGGACGTCCAAAAAAGGCGATTTTCACGATTTTTTTTTTAAGACTGGCATTTTTATTTTGAAATTAATATTGTGGCAGTTGATTTATACATATTTCAAGAAGTTACAGAAATTTTCTGTGGCTAAAATTTGGTAACGATTGGTTCAGTCGTTTTGGAGCTAGAGTGTTCCTCGACTTTGAAAACTTGGTTTCAAGAAAAACGCGTTTAAAGTTTTAAGTATAATTGACGTGTACATAAAATATTAATTATTAAAATTACTTAACGTGTTTTGACTCAACTTCTTTTGTTTGGATTTTGAATAAAATTGTGGAAATCGTTGCCTTTTATAAAACAAAAAATCTTTCTGAACCACCCAAGGAATTCAGGGAAATGTCATGGGAAAGAATTTTCAAACGAAGATAATATAGAAACTATGTTCAATATGTACTGAAAAATTTATGAACAATCTAAAAAAATTAATTTACTTTCAGATATTTGCTTGTAACCGCCAACTTACAAGCCAATTTGTGGTCTCTTTTTTTCCCTTTTAACTTAACCACTAGAACATCACACCGCGCTTCGCGCGCCCACATAATTACTTCACGTTACGCACTTGTGATGATCCCACGTGACCATCTCTCAACCAATCAGATAATGAATAAACTGCGGACACTAGACAGGTTATCTATTTTTTAAGAAAGGATAATTGTTCGAAATGCACATTTATTCCAAAATACATTAAAAACGAAAGGCAAAAAATGCGTAGAGATTACCGAAAAATCGAATAGCAATTGTTTTGATGACTATCATTGTTCCCCGAGACCAATATTGAGATTTGTAACCTTGTTACAAATCTTTGTTCTTGTCCAAGAATCTACATCAAAACAGAAAAGTGTATTACAAATTTTTCTAATCAATACGAACTTCCATTGTAAATAAGTATTTCTGTCGATAAGACGAAAGTAAGGAAAAAAGATGAATACAGGTCATTTAAATTTTTCAACTTCATTTTTCAGGAAATAATTTCTCTTATGGGCATGTGTTACTTACCATATGAGCCAATTTAAATAACCCCGTTTTTTTCATGCAATTTTTATTTTATTAAAAAAATAATAGTGGACATCCGTTAAGAATGTGAACACGGACGGATGTCTACTATTATTTTTTTGAAAAAGTAAAAATTGTGGAAAAAAACGTGGTTATTTTAATTGGCTCATATGGTAAGTAACACATGCCCTTATTTAATTATTAATTACATTATCGGTATGAATTGTTAGTTTACTTATTCTTCGAAGTTTTCTTAGATTTTTGAGTACAGTTTTATGTGAACAACATCTTTTTCTTTTGCCGAAAAACCAAAATTCCAAATGGAAATAAATGTCGAAAAAATAATTTCCGAATAATACAAATTCCTTATGCCTAAAGAATTTATGGAGGTACTTATTTTATATTTCAAAAATGTGGAAAATTAAAAATTAAATTTTAAAAATTTTATAAGTATCAAATATATAGTTCCATAAATTCTTCAGTCATACAGTTCTACAAATATAAAAAATTTGGCGACTGAAAGAATTCAATTTTTCATATATGAGGGATTTCATGTTAAGTGTGCCCACTTTAGAATCTGTCTTCGTCTGATCGAACTCAAACTTTGGCAAATTGTAGTCCTATTAGATGATAGTTTATGGGAAAAAAATCTTCCTCATTGAGCAAAAATATTTACTGAAGGAGAGGGGGTGGAATTTCTTGTTTTTTTGCAGATACCATCTATTTCGGATATTTGTGACTCTTTGAATATCAATAAAAAAATTTTTGCACACCATAGTTTCGATAGATTTTTTCACGCCTTTTCAATTGGCCGTTAGCATTTTCTTCTAAAATTAGTATTTGACTGTCAAAAGTGAAATTTAAAACTAAATTTGACTTTTTCTCTCGAAAGGACCGGTTTTTCTTGGCTTTTTTTTTGTCTTAAAAGATAGCTCATGAAAAGAAGCGTTAAGTGCTCCGGTACACTCATTACACTGACAGTCGAACTCCGTAGGCAGTTGTGGTGCATCTTTGATAGTGAAATATATTGTAATATAATATAAATAAGTAATATAATAATATTATAATATTATTAATATTATTATGTAATATTATATACAGGGTGAGTTTTTTAACTTGAGACATCGAAATTTCTAAAAAAAAAAAAACACGTATCCTACGTGAAAAATGTCCCTAATAAAAACTGGGGTGAGGTAAATTTTTTTGCTCAATGAGGAAGATTTTTTTCCTATAAACTATCATCTAATAGGACTACAATTTGCCAAAGTTTGAGTTCGATCAGACGAAGACAGATACTAAAGTGGGCACACTTGACATGAAATTCCCCATCCTATATAAGAAAAGTCATGGCATAAAAATCTCGAATTGAACAAAGTCGAATATCGAAAAGTATAAAATTAAAAAATAAAGCATTGACATTGAATGTATAGAATGTATAGATATGCAAATTAATCCGATTCGTTTGATATTGTTACTCGAGGATTCTTGGGGTTGCTGAGGACGAATCCAACATCAAAATTGCAAAACTATTGATAAATTGCAAAACTAAAATTTTCACATTTTTCGTCCACCATATTGGATCCGCCATTTTGAATTTTGCAACTTTCACGTTGGAGTCGTCCTCAGCAACGCCAAAAACCCCCGAATAAAAAATATCAAGCGAATCAAGCCGTTTTGAATTTTTTAAATCTAACGTTGGATTTGTGTTCAGCAAACCCGAAAACCCAAGATTATCAAGTTTCGATTTTCTAGTCCTCATTAACTTCCCAAAATTACATTTATTCTGGAAACACAAGCATTTTCAACGTTTGAGGCGCATGAATATGGGGGCATATTTATATTACCGAATTATCGTTTGACATAATTTTTATTTTATCGAATTATAATTTGACATAATTTTTAAAATACCGAAATACTATTTGACATATTTTTTATTTTTCCTAATAATCATTTGTTCTAATTTTTATTTTTTCGAATAACCATTCGACATAATTTTCATTTTGCCGAACTGACATTTGTCATAATTTTTATAATACCGAATTACTATTTAGCATAATTTTTATTTTTCTGAATGAGTATCTGACCTAAAATTCATTTTATCGAAACATCACCTGTCATAATTCCCATCTGACCAAAATCACAAATAACAGAAATTTCATTTGACCTAAAATGGCGTCCGACAATTTGATTGGCTGAATAATACCGCGAAATTCAAATCAGCCAATCAAATTGTACTCGCGAGTAGTCGCGAGTAGTCGAGTAAGTAGTATTTGGCAGTATTGGGAGTATTCGGGTCTCAGGAAACCCGAAAGGAGCCGAGTCCAGCCGAGTGGGTTCGGATATGCGCATCAGGATGTGCGTAAGAGACATAGCAATATAGCATACATAAAGTATTCTTAAGTATGCACGAGTAGTATGAGGAGTAGTAATAGTAGTCACGGAGTAGTAGTTTTAGCAGTCTGTGTAGTAGTCTGTTAGTCTCGTTAAGTAGTATGACAGTAATCGAGTATTTGACTCCCGGATTACACAGTGCACAGCCCCTCGGATTTCGGTCAGATAGGAATTATGACAGGTGATGTTTCGATAAAATGAATTTTAGGTCAGATACTCATTCAGAAAAATAAAAATTATGCTAAACAGTAATTCGGTATTATAAAAATTATGACAAGCGTCAGTTCGGCAAAATGAAAATTATGTCGAATGGTTATTCGAAAAAATAAAAATTAGAACAAATGATTATTAGGAAAAATAAAAATTATGTCAAATTATAATTCGATAAAATAAAAATTATGTCAAACGATAATTCAGTAATATAAAAATTATAGGAAATTGCTATTCGATCAACTGATTTTCGGTCAAATAAATTTTAGGGAAAAAAGAATTTGGGGCATATTCATGCGCCTCCAACGCTTCGTTTATTTATAGCGCTCACTATATTCGCAGAATCATCATGATCCCTTTTAAAAAATCAACATTGACATCTTAGAAGTCCAAATAAGCAACAAACATTCCAGCTATATCTCAAAAATTAAATTTAAATCATGAAAAATTGATTCAAAATATGATACCAACGAACTTGACCTTTTTTTCGGACACTCAGATTATACCAAAGGCCAATACAATCGGTCAATTCTTTCGAAAGTAATCGTGCTCACAAACTAAAAATCTACAGACATATTCGTAAAAACATGTTTTTCTAGTTCAGGGGGTCCCAAAACGTGGACATTTGACAAAAACTGAGGGGTCGAATTTTACACAAATCTATTACATTCTCTCTGATGAGAATGTAAAAAGAATTTCTGTTATTTGAGTCTACTGGGCAACGAAAGTCTGGTGGGCCTCCTTTTTGGTTTTCAAGTCGATTTTATGATGTACGAAGAGTCATTTAACTAGAGGTTGTTTTTCACCTTTGTAATTAAAAATTTCGTGATTTTTGTGCATATGTTGTATTTTTAGGTCATCGCAAACTATTTCTAGTGAAAAAAAAACAAAACATTTTTTTCATCGTTCATTTGAACGTTCAGAACTATTCAGTCATCAAAGCTGTAATGACTATTAAGCAAACATCGACAGAGAATGAGCGTTGAATTTCAAATTTGATTTATTTGTTGATTATTTTGCGGGTTACTGGTTTAGTTTTAGTTGACATAATATACTCAAATTAAAAAAATATTTTTGAAAGTTAATCATGATTTAAAAATAAAAGGCATTTTTAATTTAAGTTGGTATCAAAATGTTTGTTTTGTTAACAAATTTTTATGGTTTTCAAAACATGTACTAACTAAAAATTTACCATCTGATTTAATAGATTTAATTAATCAGTCTAATTTGTAATACTAATGAAACCAAAATTTGAAAATAAAATCATGTTTTATTAAAAATATCAACATTTCTCGAGATACTCGTGAAATTTTGATCGAGAATTTTCGTGCCTTGAGAAATAAAAAAAGGTCAAGAAACCAGAAACCCTAATTTTAAGAGATTTTAAAGTTTTTTTTGGTATTTTAAACAATTTTAAGAGCTTGTAAAATTTTAAAAAAATTTTCACATTTGTAAAATGATTTTAAGGGATTATCAGAGGTATGCCACGACATATAAAAATTCTGCACCTGTGGCGGTAAGGGCAAAACAGTGTCGCTGCGATCGTCACTCTATACATTTGAATTTCAATCATAGAAAAACACACTAATTGTTTACAATTCGGTATTATACAATAGCTTCCGCCTATTTTTATTCACTCTTTATTTAAATAAATAAATAAATAATATGAAAATTCCTCTCGCTATTTCAAACATCAGATGTGTTAGACAGGCCAGACCGGTAGAGGCGCGCCAATCGTCACTCTATTGCTGCGGACGCTGTGGACAAAGCATGGTACAAGTTTTGCTCGTTATACAATGGGTCGTGGCATACCCCTGGGGATTATATAAACTTATTATTGGGAAAAAGAAGGTTTTTTCACGAATTTTTTTTTTTTAAATACGGTACATTTTTTTAGAAACAAACCGTCACGCACCTATTTGTACATGTTTCAAGATGTTTTATTCAAAATTTGACTGAAAAATATTGACATTTGTAGACACCACGCCCGTTGAGCTAAATCACCTTTTTTCAAACACCCATCGCTGTGTCCTTAATAAGTCGAAAATGGATCACCTGCAATCAATCTAACCAAGAGCTTTCTTTAATTTATATAATTTTACTCTACATGGACGAAGGATTTGTCAAAATAAGTATTTTTGCTAAAATGGTGAGGAATTTTCTAAAAAAATCGATTTTTAGGAGTCTGAAAATGCAGTTTTTTCAGTCCCAAAAAAAAAACTTTTCTTTCAAATGGGAATTCCTTCGTCCAAGTATGAGATAATATTGTTATAAAGTAGTCTGAAAAAAATTAGATTGATAGGTGACATGGGTTTTGAGAAATCGTAGACACCGCAAGGCCCTTTTTGAAAAATCACATTCCAAGATAATCGCGTTTAAAGTTTCGATTACTTGGAGGTAGCGCGCTGTTGACAGCTGTAACTTAGGTTCTTGTGCTCAGAACTCTATGAAAATTGGAGAAAATAATCTTAAAAGAATGTATTTTAAGAAAATGTAATAAAAAGATTTTCGATTTTTTCGACCAACGCAAGTGTATATAACCCCTTAAGGAAATTTTAAAAGATTATTAGAGATTTTAAAAGATTTTGAAGTTTTTTGAGGAATTTAAAGCATTGGAAATGATTTTGAAAATTTAAAAAGGGTTTAAGGTTTAAGGGGTTTCATGAAATATTAAGGGATTTCATTAAATTTTAAGATTTTTCTAGTAATTTCAAGAAACAATGAATTTTAAAAGATTTTCAAAGTTGTCATAAAATTGAGAGATTTTAGTTCGAAGCCTTTTTATGATGGAAAATAAAAAACTATATTATTGTGAACACTTGAAATATGAAGTCAATATAATTTCTTTCTCCTCAGATTTTGATGCCTGCTCTCTTTATTTTGTGAAAATACAAATGAAAAAAAATTCTAATGAATTCTATTATTTTAAGGAAACGTATCCATCTACACCTCCGGTATGGTTTGCCGAATCTGAAGAGACAAGCGTGACGAATGCGGTTCAGATCTTGAGCAATACTACTGGTCGTGACAATCACGTAATAAACCAAGTAGGAATACTCTTGAAAGAGTTATGTCGTTTGCATTCCCTGCCAGAGCCCCCAGACGTTGAACGACTGAGAACCGCTCTTGATCCTCTTCGATTGGGAGCTACAGCGTCAGTGCCACAGAGAATGGAAGCTGAAGACACAGAGGACCTCGACGATGACGAAGAAAGCGAAGCCGAAGAAGACCTTCACCTCGATATGGACGAAGGCGAGGCCCATGCTAAGAGCAAGGTGCAAATTTTCATTTATTTTTATTGTTATTACTCTAACCATTAACTTCAATTTATTGTTTAAGGGTATTAATGATCGCTTTTATCGAAAAGCTCAAACTCCATTTGTTCAAGTTGTAAGTTTCGCGATATACCATTCATTTAAAAATTTAAAAATCCGAAATCTATTTGGTAAAATTACCAAATAGAAATTTTTCAAGTTTACAATGCTTAGTGACAGACTTTTCTGTTTTATTAATAGGGTGGTACTAAGGATAGTTCAAAAAGTGTCCAACGAAGAATTTCATATATCAGACCATGGAGTATAGACATGAGGAGACCAAAGTAATGTAACGCAAAATAAGAACAGTTTTCGAGAAGTACATATGGCCGTCCATTATATTTACAAATAGGCGGTCGTTTTTGTACATGTGTTCATACTAGCGCCACGCACGGGAAGTTCTGGCGCGTGTTTTTTCCGAAAAATATTCTTATTTTGTGAGAAGTCCATGTACAGGACTTTGGTCTCCTTATGTCTATACTCCATGTATCAGACATATGGGTTTGACACCCCTAACACACCTCCACAATGCCTCGAAAACTTAAAACCAATTATGTCAGTTCTTCATAAAATCAACCTTTCGAACATTTTATTCTTGTTTTTTGTCTGTAAACGTCAAAATATTTAATTACAAAAAATATTTCGAAACTGTTTTGGAAATTCTTATTTGCAATTATGTTTACAGACGTCCGTAATACCTTCTAATTAATTTCATAAGGTTTCAACTTGATATTTTATTTCATGTGGACATTTACATGTCGAAAACCACTAGAAAAATTTTTTTTGAGATTCTGAGAGCATGTCCTTAACAATAATTATCAGTTCGAAGAATTTTTGAAAAAAAAATTTGTAAACAAATATAATTTTTTAAATACTTAGAAATTAATTAACAAATGTTAATAATTAGTAGTCCAATAAACTATTAGAAATAATTCTTATCTATTTAAAACAAAAAAACGAGAGTGAAGTAGGTACATTTATAAATTTTATTCTGAGATAATTATTATTTTAGATTAATAATAATAATAATAATATTTATTACATTATAATAATTATTATTTTATTCTAAAATAAAAATATTCATATATTTTTTTAATTTTATATTTTTATAATTCTATTTAGTTTTTTTAAACAGTAGTTTTATTTTATTTCTATTATCATAAATTTGGCTGTAGTATTACCAGAGTATAACCGAGACGTAAGAAAGTACCTCAGCAAAAAATGTTCTTTTTATTATTTCATCTAATAAACAATCTACTTTTATAGCAAATACTCTACCCACAATATCTGGTCTCTATCTGTTGCACTTTAATTTTGAAAAATATTCTCTTTAATTTCTGTCCATTTTGGATTGCAAGTCATTTTTATAAATAATTCTGGCTTTCCAAACTTACCTACAATTGCCATTGAATTTTGATATAATTGCGTCATATTTCTAGGAGAACCAACAAATTTTGATGGTAAAACAACCATCTCTCCAATATTACTATCAATTGATTCACCATTATTTCGTAAATGATCTACTAATCGTTTAAATGATTCAGGTCTTATGTTTAATTGATTATTTCTAAAATAATTAAGTCTATCTTTTTCAATTTTTATATAATTATCAACTAACCACTGTTGAAATAATCTTCCCTGCTTATGTTTTGTGTTTTAAGTCGTTTATCTTTGTCATTGCGCATCATATTCATATCGTAACCTCTAGATCCGTTTAGATAAAATATTGGATATGTCCAAGGTTCTACATTTGGATCCAAACTATTAATTATTTTTAATGATTTTGTTGAATTACTATAAATTGTTACATAAGATTCTGGAATTTCACCTTCTGAATTGGTAATGAAAATTGCAGCTACCTCATTTTTTTGTTGAAAATTAAATCTTCTTCTGTCCATTCCCTTTAAAGTAAATAATAGTTGAAATTGTGGAATTTACTGTTTTCTTTGAATAGCTAAAACACGTTCCACTTCAACAACACCTGCCATAATTTTATAAGATTTTTTAAATGCATTTAAATTTCTCATAGTAGTTTCTATGTCAGTTCAAATTTCTAATCTAATGCATTATTTCGATTTAATCTATGTTCAATTGTTTCATTAGCATCATATATAAAAATTTGTCCATAAGATGAATTTTCATCTTCCTCTGGATATAATGGACGTGTTTGATAGTAAATCTGACCTTCAATTTTAAAACAATAAGGTCCAGGTCGTCTACTATTCAATTTAATGATGTTAGCATTAAAAGAAGCAAATGAAAAAGAGTTATTACAAGCTTTTATGTTTCCCCAAAAGTTATTTCATAATTTTCACAATAACGACGTTTTTCCTTTTTTTTTTGTTTTTGCCTCCGCATTTTTTTCTTTTATAACTTTTATTCTTTCTTCTTTTTTTTCTGTATAAAATATTATTTTTTCATTTTCAATACTTATTTCCCCATTATTCATTATTTCATAATTAAAATTATTGAAAATATGTACATCTTTTTGTAATGTATCCTTTTTTTTTATTTTCACGACAACAACTTTGTTTTCCACATTTATTTCTTTTTGAATTATTTTCAAATTTTTCTGTAATGCATCCACTATTTTTTTTTCCCACGATAAACACTTTGTCTTTCCTTTTTTTTTCTCACGCGCTCTTTATACAGGGTGTATCGCGACCTCTATCATTAATTGAAACTACAAATACTAGAGCAAAAACTAAGTCGAAAACTCCCATACGAAAATGTTTTAAAACGCGTAGTTTTTAAACTACAGAGTATTACAGTTAACCAATCATAAGCACGCTTTAGACTGCACAAATTCTCATAATACATCATGGATTCTTGGCAGTCTAAAGCGTGCTTATGATTGTTCAATTGTAATGCTTTGTAGTTTAAAAACTACGCATTTTAAAACATTTTCGTATGGGAGTTTTCGACTTAGTTTTTGCTCTAGTATTTGTAGTTTCAATTAATGATAGAGGTCGCGATACACCCTGTATTTTACTCGCTATTTGAATCCTCATATTTCTTTAATGATTGATTCAATTGAAGTAAAACTTTTCATAAAACTTCATTATACCCTAATGAACATTTCTTCCGCTGGAAGTTTGGGCTTACACAAAATTCCCTCGATAAACGAAACGTTTCAAAATTGCGTAACGTTATTTTGATACTGCATAGAAAAAAAAATTAATAACTTTTTTTTTACAACAAATCAGCAAAGTGTTAAAGAGCATATCATATTCAAAACACTTTGAAGCATAACTTCCCGAATGTTCATTTTAAAATATTAAAAACTCTGTCTTTTAGAGCGACTATAAGTGAAAATATGTATTAAATTTAATTTTTCAAAACATTGAGTTTTTCCACTTTCTTTTAGAAACAGTAAGAAATACAACTTTTTTGTAAGGGGATAAAATATGCGCCATAAAATTTCCTACTGTTAAAAGTAGTACTGGTGATCGAAATCAAAGATACAGAGGTTTAATACAATTAAAGTTTATTTAAATTAACAGGATTGCTTAATTCACAAAATACCGATGATTTCTAATATAAATAAGAAATGTAAGGTATAATCCAGATTTTGAGAGAAGTTTCACAAACTTAGCAAGAAATAACTAGATTATTTTGAGAGATGTTTCACTAAAGATGTAAAGATATGTAATAACTCGCAAATCAATGAGTAAACATTGATTTAAAAGATGTTTGAGATTTAAGGGATATAAATTAACAAAAGAAAAATGTGATCAGTTAAAGAAATTTGAAGAGACTCAACACAATGAAATTTAGTCAAGAAAAGTGAAAAGACTCAAAGTGATGAACAAAGATGTAATCAACTCATGAGACATAGAGAAAACTCAAGAAGATAATGAGACATAGAGAGACTCAAGAAGACGTGCACTTGTAGAATACGAAAATGTAACTCAGTAGATAATTCAAAGAAGCTCTGAACTCGTACGAGATCAAAATATAACTGAGGTGAAGAGTCTTTCTAAGGTTCAGAGGTACATTTTTAGAGAAAGCAAGAATATTAGAAAAAGTAGCATTTGAATTTTATATTGGTTAGATCTGAAGGGTCGAAGAGTACCTGGACCTTAGCGCGTATAGAACTTTTAACATAGAATTGTAGCAAGACCAGTAATAAGCTAGGTCTTTGGTAGAATCATAAAAAGCTTAAAGATTTTGGGAATTCCAGATTTTCTTAATAGGAATGGAAAATCCAGCAAATATACTCTTTGGCAGAGAAATAGTATTATCGAGAGAAATACTAAAATATTTCTTTTTTAAAGGAATATACAATTATTTGATTAAACACCTACAAAGTCATATATTTAAAAAACTGTTATTTTCGAAATCGATTTTGAAGACATCAGGGACCAATTCGGGAGGTCTGAAGCGGTCAGGTAAATTTTATGCGTGATTATAGAATCCGGACCCTCAAATTTTAATATTTAAAAACATTTCATAAATTGAAGAAGATTCATTTTATAATATTAAATTTTATTAAAAAATATGAACGGTGACATCAAGAGATTTCTTGCTTCTGAAGATTTTAAGATTTTTTTAACTTTCAACTGTTTAATATTTGCTTAACGACATGCATAAAATGAACATAAACGATACTCCAAGAATCGATCTTAGAAATTCTAGTTCGACTCGAGAATAACGATTAGTAACGACATTGGTACCACTTCTAACTAATATTAGCAAATAAGACACAATGAAAATGTCCGCTACACATGTATTATCCACACATACATAACCTTGCGATAACTCGTGATATTCTTGGGTAACGAATTTGGCTCCTTTAAGTACAAAATTGACTTAATAATTTTGTTTAATGTTTGAGCTTGGTTAACCAATTTAACTTTTTCGTAGGGAGACGAAATGGCCATAGAACACCTTGCAACCCTTGAGAGGTTGAGACAAAACCAGAGACAAGACTATTTGAAGGGTTCAGTTTCTGGAAGCGTGCAAGCTACCGACAGACTTATGAAAGAGTTACGGGATATTTACCGAAGTGACAGTTTCAAAAAAGGTAAACTTTTTCTTATATAATATGTTAAAATGCAAAATTTCGGACATAAGAAAACTAAAACTCTTAAAATTATGCTTTTCTTTATAATTATAAATTTACACTTTAAAACTATAAATGTATAATAAACTATAAATTTATTTTAGAAAGAAAAATAAACAATATTAAATACCAATACAACTGTAAAAGTAATTAATTTTAAAAAAATTTAACAACTATTTTTTTTTTAACACAAAATAGATGTAGTAATTATTTAGTTTTTATAATACACTGCACTCTCGTGATAATCACGGTCTCAGTTGGCCCGCACTAAGATGGGAGTGCACAGGATAATTGACTGACAATGTGTTCGAGACGTCTCTTTCACTGCACCCCTTGCCAACTATATCTAGTAGCGGGCGCAGTTCTCTTTCATTGTCTCATAGACCCCTTGCCTATTATATACATCTAATAGCGGTCGGACTAACGCGAATGGGACTATTATTATGAGAGTAAAGTGTATGAGGAACATTTTTTTATAAATATATATTATTTTTTTAAAATTGGTTAAGTTTTAAAATATATATTATATTATGTAGCTGTTATTCATATAAAACTGAAATTTAGAAAAAAAATCCGAATTACATCTTTTAGGAAAGAAAAAATACTGTTCGTACGTATCGTTGATACGCGACGTTCTGACATCATCAACGCGTTGTTACCAACTGTCGCTCAAAACTCTACATGACAGATTGACAGATGAGCGCTGAAACGAACAAAACAGCGACAGTTGGTAACAACGCGTTGGTGACATCAGTACGTACGCGAATCGACAATACGTACGAACGGTATACAAAGCTTAGGAAGCATTGTGAGATGCGTTGCATTGCATTGCTTATGCGTGCAGCGCGTGCTGGCTGCAAAAGTTCTGCCATTGGCTATAAGCTAGCGCGCAATTTAAAATTGAATTAAGTTAACTGGATTTTAAAGAAAATTAATAATTATCATGATTATAATGCTGTCCATTATAACGATGGAATTTAAATTTCAAAATAAATTTGTAATTTCAATAACTTATTATTGTTTAAAGATTATTAATTATATAAGTTAAGGGTGTTAGGGTAATGGACAAAAAGCCATTTCGAAGATATATAGTTTTTAGGCCGCTAAAATACACAGTTTTAAATCCCGTTTGGCAGGGGAGAGTTTCTCGATGTGAGGAATGGTGCTACTCATTGTTTTTCGAAAAAACTAATTTGTTTGGCTAAAATGGAAAAGTTTCGGCTAGGGTCACCAGACTGGTCACCTTAGCCAAAACTGTTCATTTTTATCTCTTTGGTCTTCTAAATATATTTTAAAAGAATCTCGAGAGCGAACACGCGACAATGCAACATAAGAGTTGACCCTGATTAAAAACATCTCGTCTGAGATTTATTATATTCCGATTGTGTCGAAGGTTTGTCCTCGTGATTTATTTGTCATTACAAAATCTAATTGTAAATAGCTAGTTTTTTTTCGAAATGGAAAAGGGTATCGATCATCACTCATCACTGTACAAAGTTATGGGATTTATGAACACTGTTTGAACCATTTTATCACTAGTTAAAATTTTGTATTTCAATAAAAAATGATTTCTAATAAATGATTAAATTCTTTTAAAAATCTTTGCACATAGAGCCTAACCCTATCACCTAAACCCAATGATGGTTCTGTCTTTGTCTATCATATTCCTCCATCTCACTTGTTACGTGACCGGAAGAGAGATAGGGCAATATTATAGAAAAGGACAGAAGGAAGCATAGGTAATAGGTTTTGTTCTCTATTTTACTCATTTCATTAAATAAATAATAAAGTTTTTCGCTTAATTTTATTCGTTGATAAATTCAATTATTATTTGCAAAAACTGTCAAATATTTGAAACTATTTAATATTAAGGGCATGTGATATGACATATTTAATTTTTGCAGAGATGGCTTGTAATGTGTCATAACTTGGTCTAGTTTATACAGGGTTGGGTTGTGCCTTGATATATTCTATATAAGAAAACAACCAAAGACCACTGATCTATAGAATAACTGGAGAGCGGATGCCACATTAAACAGTTCATATTTTGATACACCCCCCACCACGGGTCTCTTTCAGATTTTGTACATTTCGTCTTTTTGTTTTGGAGGCCAGCGCTTTTATAACATAAATTTCGAGTATACGTTACTGCAATGTTCAATATACAGGAGTCGACTGTAACCTTTCAAATAATTAAAATTCAAAACTTATGTAAAAGAAAGAAAGATTCCTTGCGTCGAGATGAATCGATTGACCTGCATGATTAATCACTGATATATATACAATGGAACGAGATTGCCTTTTACCAGCTGCACTAATCTTGAAGCAAATTGAAAGTGACTTTTGCATTTAGCGCCGCTATCGTTAGTTAGGTGAACTTCGATCGAAACATGCTCAGATATCTTTGCGCATGCTTCTACCGAAGTTCATCTAACTAGTGTTGGCGGCGCTAAATGCAAAAGAAACATTCAATTTGCTTCGCAGCATCTCGTATCCATTGTATGTATATATATATATATCAATGTGATTAATGCATTTTATTGAATAGTAAGATTTAGTGCGATTCAATTCTGTTTTGTGTTGAATCTCATTCTTTCGCTTTCAAAAGTATACAAAGCAATACGAACTTTCGATTTAAAAAGCTTTCATTTCGCGAAAAACTTTTCTCTCATTTAGTCGAATTAGAAAGCATTAAAACGAATGTGAAATATCGCATTAAAAAGCATTGAAAGCAAAAAATTTAATCCCTCGTATTCAAACACATTTAAGAATTAAATGTTACATAAGAAGTATCGCATTTAAACGGTTTCAGAATCTCCAATGCGAAACTGACGCATAACCGAATTCACGGAAACAAATCGTGAATGCGAAACAATACTTTTGAATTTTACGTTTTTTACAGGGAATGTAAGAAAGTAAAAGGTTTTTTGCATCATAAAATTAAGTAATATAATATGTAAGTTTTAATTAAAAATACGAATGATAAGGTCAAAAGATTATTTGTTTCCAGAAAAAATAATTATATATATTTTTAAATATTAAATTATTATTTCTATTTCAAGAAGGTTATTTAATGCTACATCTGTAAGAAAGCAGATTCATTTGCAATTTCATTGCATGTGTTGTAGGCTAGCAGGTGCCGTTGTAATCTGGCGGGCGATTAAAAATCGAATTGAATTAATTCGATTTTAAATCACGCATCAAAATATGACTAATGTGGGAGAATGTGCTACTTCCGCGAGTCACAAAAATCTTACAGACAATCAGAGGGCGCGTTAACCTAGTAGGACGCAAAAGCCACTGTTCCCGGACTGAAATGAGGTCCGAATAACGTACTTTCAGCTAGGGGATGAAGAAAATAAAATTTACATGCATTAATAGAAATTGATTAATGCTTGCTTCCTCTATAAGGAATCAAAGTGATCAGCTGGTTTAAATTAATTAATTAATTAATTCACAGCTGGTTTTATCTATTTAATTTTTCACGTTTTGTTTTCTATACATCTCCAGCGCCGAAGTGTATATTGTATTGTAATTTATATTACTAATAACTATAAAAATTGATACATTTTAGGCATGTACAGCATAGAACTAGTAAACGACAGTCTATATGAGTGGAACATCAAACTAATGTGCGTAGACCCCGACTCACCTTTGCACAACGATCTAGTTCTTCTTAAAGAAAAAGAAGGGAAAGATAGCATTCTACTCAACATGCTGTTCAAGGTATTATTTGTATTTATTTGTAATTATTATAATTTTTATTAATTTTCTTGAAAACTTTTTCAAACATATCGATGAGCGCGTTAAGGGTTAACATCACTCTAGCGGCCAAAAAAGAGCCAAATTTTGACAATTTATTTTGGGAGTATGGGAAGAGGAATAGAATTTCTTTTTAGAGAGTTCATTTAACACATATTAAAATATGAAAAAAAGATTTATATTTTTTTCATATAAAATGGCGGCGATATAGGTAATCTCCGGCGAAGTGTTTCCGGGAAGATGCTCTGCGGTCGAAAAAATTTTTGGGAAACTGTGAGAGCTGGACCAAAAACCCAAAGTTTTTTTTAAACTATATACTATCATCTAGAGAAGTACGTAAAATTTTTTTTATATCAATTTTTGTAGAAATGGTACATTTAAAAAAAAATGAATTTTTGCCAAAAAAAAAGAGCAGTAAATTGTTTATAAAAAATGCAGTTAACATCAAATCAAAAAAGAGCTACGTACTTCTTTAGAGAAAAACGCGTATAAAGTTTTCAAGCACATAGAGGAGAGATGCAAAGTGATCAAAAGTTTCTATATGGTTTCAATATAATTTTCAAAATTCCTAAGTGTTATAATATTTAGTTACCTACAAGAAAAAATAGAAGACAGGATTATTAATTCTTAGGAAAGATTGCTCAGTGTTTTAAATACCTTGTTATACTAAATACGCGACTTATTTTCTTCGACCCTGTTTCTTAAAAGTTAATCGATTTTTTATACTATTTCCTAAAATTTCTTGAAACTTTTCAAGACTTTCTCTGATTTTATTTTCTGTTCACGAATCTTTGAATAGTCATTTAAAGTTTAAGCGATACATTTTTTTCGTGTATGTTTTCATCAAAAGTTAACATTTTAACTGTAATATTTTACAGGAAACATACCCATTTGAACCGCCGTTTGTGCGAGTGGTGCATCCTATTATCTCGGGAGGCTATGTATTACTTGGAGGCGCCATTTGCATGGAACTGCTAACGAAGCAGGGATGGAGTTCGGCCTACACGGTTGAGGCCCTTATCATGCAAATTTCGGCGACATTAGTCAAGGGCAAGGCGCGTATCCAGTTCCCCGGTACAGCAACCAGTGGAAAAGTCTGCGCAGGACAGGGACAATATAGTCTTGCTCGCGCACAACAATCGTTTAAATCCCTTGTCCAAATTCATGAAAAGAACGGTAAGCAAATTTTGCACTTTTATTGAAATAAATGAAAATGCCTTCATTCAAAAAGTTATTTATTCAATTAACATATACCTGTATCAGTGTTGGGTAGTAACTAGTTACAAGTAACTAACAAGGAAGATCCGCCAGGTGTTCCTCGCCGATTTGATTCTCCCTGATAAATGTTGTAGTACTCGAAAAACTAAGCGACACATTTTTTTTATCTGTGGAAAAATACTTTAAGGGGGTGAAACAGCCCGTCAAAAATAAGGGTTCCAAGTGTCGATTGCATAGTTGTGTACATAAAAACCATATTGATTTCGATCAAATCTACTGGAAAAGTTCCCTCGTGATGAACGATGAATAACGTAATTTTCTCCAAAAAAAATTCATAAGGGGGTAAACCACCCCTACATATTGTTAAAGTTGTGCCAAAAATTGTTTAATTCACAGGAAATAATTTTAAAAATATATATTTTATACTTGAGACAAAAATAAATTTTACGTGTTTCGCCGAAAATTAAAAAAAAAAAAAGGTGGGGTAACTACCCCTAAACACTTCCTACTTTGTGTCTGCGATAGTAATGTACACTTTCTATACACAAAAAAATTGAAAAATTAGTTTTATAACGATGGAAGTGAAATAGAGTACATTAAGCAATAATTAAAAAATTACACGGGAAAAACTATCACCTAATTATGTATAAAGTTGCAAAAAAAAACTCTAAAATCGAACAAAAAAAAAATCGAAAAGAATACGTGTTGTGTACAAAAAAGAGGATGAAGGTATTTGTGTATTTTTAAGAAAAAAAAAAACAGCATTGATACATATTTTATAGAGAAAAATAATATATTCTGGTCAAATTTACAACCTTTGGAATTTTAGACAGTATATCGAAGATTTATTCTTCAAACTTGGAACAGTAATGATAATCGTGAAAAAAGTGTTTAAAGCATAATGATTTCTTGCATTACGATCATCGAATTACAGCGAAGATTTATTCTTCAAACTAGCTTTTTTCGATGGGGGGAGGGATATGACTTGGTTTGTTTCACATAACAAAAGGAACATAAACATGGAACAGAGTAATTTTCTTAATTCTAACGTGATATTAAAAGACTCATGGGGGGATTAATCCCCTTGATCCCCCCCCCCTATCTACACCACTGAGGCAGATAGAAATAGAAAAATATGTATTGTAAAAAAATTGAAATTATTGTATAACGATAGATATGGATAGCAGAATAAGGATTGAAAAGGATGGGGTTTTGGTGGTATACTTCTAGGGAGATCAAAAAGTATTAAAGTTATTCAGCAAAAATATATATAGATAGAAAGATAAAGATTGAACTGGATATACTTGATAGTACACATTAAGAGAGACAGAGAAGAATTGAAATTATTATACGCGAATAGATGTGGATTTAAAGGTATGGATTGAAAAGAAGAGGCGGCTTCCTAGTAGATTGTAGAAGAGACAGAAAAGGATCCAGAAGATTATATTAAGGAATATAATATATAATAGTCCTTTCTTAAAAAATAGATGACCTGTCGAGTGTCCGCAGTTTATTCGTGATCTGATTGGTTAAGAGATGTTGACGTGGGATCATCACAAGTGTGTAATGTGAAGTAATTATATAGGCGCGCGAAGCGCGGTGTGATTTTCTAGTATACTTAAAGAGAGATAGAAAAAGATTAAAATGATTATACAAGGATAGACATGGATAGGTTAGTAGAGATTGAAAAGGATAAGTGTGTAAAAGAGATAGGTGAGGATTCATATGATTAAACAATGGATAGACATGGATAGGAAAGTTGGGATTGATAAAGATATTCACGGCAGTATATTGCAAAAGGGATAGAAAAAGATTGGCCTGGATAGACGGAGAATAAAGAAAGATTAGCTTGGATAAATGAAGGTTCGGAAATTATTGGCGAAGATAGTCGAAGGATACAGAAAGATAGAAATATTGAGGTTCATAAGGAAAAAGACTATTTTTGATTAAAAAAGAGATAGAAATACAGTCGACTCCTGTATATTGAACATTAGGTTGATCGAAAAACTCAAACATTGAACACTTCATAAACTACGCCCTTTGCGCATGGCAAGAGCATATTGCAGTAACGTATACTCGAAATTTATTTATTTTGGTATTCATTTGAGAATATACATTAAGTAGATACAGCATTCATTTTTCCTTTCTATTTCAATGCTGAAGATTGAAAAAAATTCAAATAGGTAGACTTTCTATCTTTTTACTGACAATAGGGTAGTACCGAATAATCTCATACGTTCTCATTTACGCACTTGTATCACAATATACTATTTCTTTAGACAAAGCAAATGTCGTTTCGATTTTGATACGATTGGTGTACAAAAAGTATTCGACACTAAAATTATTTGATACTAAAAGCATCGAATCGGTATCGCCCATCATTAACAAGATATTATTTTTAATAAATTGTAAAACATAAACATTCTCTTTGAAATTTTGTAGCATTTTTTTTTTGTATTAGTTGCTTTCTTTATTCATGAATTTAGGACTAGAATATAATAAATAGGTATAAATTTTAATACGATTTGTGAAGTGGACTCTTGAATTCGTGAAAACAAATTGATGAATTGCTTCCTCATAGAGGAAGCTTTGTAGTAGTCAAAAAATCGATTTTCTAAAAAAAACGGTTTTTTTAACATATTACAAGGGGGATATATCTAACATAATGTTCTGAAAAATTGTGGGGATGTGTTTGTGTGTTTGTCACGCTTTTAACGATCCTGCAATGTCTTTTGAACACGTATAGATAAATTGATGAAATTTGGTATACTTATTTCCACCACGTACCAATTTGATTTTTTTTTATACCAGGTGTATAAGCTTAAATCCGCTGTTTTTTACGCAAAAAAAAATCTTTTTTTTTGCAGAAAATAAAATAAACTTTATTCAAAGTATTTTCCCTCGCTTGCTATACATTTTCCCCATCTATCGGGCAATTTGTGTATACCACGCCAAAAACAGTCTTTATCTTTCGATGCAAACCACTCGTCAAGCCATTTTCCGACGTCTTCGTACGAATCGAAGTGTTGTTCAGCGAGTGCGTGACCCATCGACGAAAATAGGTGGTAATGAGAAGGGGCCAGGTATGGTGAATAAGCAGGATGAGGTAGCACCTCCCAGTTGAGTGTTTTCAAGTAGTTTTGGACCATTTTTAACGTGTGCGATGGGGCGTTGTCGTGAAGAAAAATCAGCTTCTCATGTCTTTCTTCATAATCCGGCCTTTTTTCACGCAAAGCATGGCGCAATTTGATTAGTTGTTGGTGGTAGCGGTGAGCATCGACAGTTTCACCAGGTTTTAATAGCTCATAGTAGACGACACTCTGCTGATCCCACCAAACGTACAGCATCGTCTTGCGACCAAAGCGATTAGGTCTTGAGAAAGAAGTTGATGGTTGTCCGGGATCGACCCACGATTTTCTTCGTTTCGGATTGTCAAAATAAATCCATTTTCGTCTCCAGTCACCACACGATGCAGAAACGACTTTCTTATGTGTCTAGCAAGCAAGATTTCACATGTGTTTTGGCGTCGCTCCATCTGCCTATCGTTCAGTTCATGAGGTACCCATTTTCCCATTTTTTGGATCTTTCCCATGGCATGTAAACGCATGGAAATGGCCGGTTGAGTAACACCTAACTGTTTGGCAAGCATTTTTTGTGTTTGTGTATCGTCCTCATCCGAAAGAGCCTGTAATTCATGGTCCTCAACTTTTTTGGGCCGATTTTCACGCTTCTTGTCACTCAAGTCAAAATGACCGTCTTTGAACCGACGAAACCAGTCTCTGCAAGTTGTTTCCGATAAAGCACTGTCACCATAGGCCTCCATAAGCATTCGATGTGATTCGGCAGCCGATTTCTTCAAATTGAAGCAAAAAAGTAGAGCTTCCCGCAAATGGTCCTTTTCTGGCACAAAATTAGACATGATTACTCAAGGAAAAATTTATGTTGTTGTATAAAAAAACTGACTATGTGCACTGATTTATGTAGACAGGTGTCGAACTCACACAAAAAAAAAGCATGACGTTTCTATTGTACCTAAATATGTTCACTACCGCTATCTCTGAGCAAACAGCGGATTTAAGCTTATACACCTGGTAAGGCTTTACCAAAATATTTAATTTCAAAAGTTTTGTGAACTTTCATAATTTTCGTAAAAATTGTTCCACTATAACTTTTCCAATAAGGAACATAAAGATTCCTTGTGTCGAAGCGAATTGATTGACATATAATTAATACATTTCATTAAAAAATAAGGATGTTATTTAAAAAATTAATTTTTCGACTATAACTTTTCGAATAATCAAAATTTTGACCTGACGTAAGGAAAATAATTGTTCCCTCCATCGAGACGAATCGATTGATCTATAATATTATTTCATTTCATTGAAAAATAACAAAGTTATGGTTCTATTAAATTTTCAAAAATTATTTTTTCAACTATAACTTCTCTAATATTCAAAATTCGAAGCTGACGTAAGGAAAATGAAGGTTCCTTGTGTCGAAACAAAACGGTTGACCTATAAGATTAATAAATTTAATTGAAAAATAAAAAATTTATGTTTAATTGTAATGCTGATGTAAAGAATACTTAATGCTTAGTGCTCATTGATTGAGTACAAAAGTTGATACAACTTGACAGCTAGTTTTAATTTTTAAATTTATCAATTTGCTTTCAAAAATTCAAAGACCAACTTCGCTAAGCGCCATGAAACATTATATTCCATTATTATATTCGAGTCTTCAATTGTACCTTCTTTGAGGCTTAATCGTTTTATCTAATTTGTATATTTCATTTGCAGGATGGTTCACCCCACCAAAAGAGGACGGCTAGTGAAACTTAAGGCGTTAACGGGCGACTGCAAGACGCGCGATTTAGAACAGACTATGATTCGGTGTGTGCCCAAAAATATTATTATCGTCATAAGAATTTGATACGCAGATATCTCATTATCATACATAAAATGCGGAAAGGACGCAAATTCATATAGAATCTATATGAATCGCGCACGCTAAACAAAAAAAAAATGAAGAAGAAAACCATTTTATCGTGCTTCCTGACGAAGACTTTTTTTTTTTTTTTTTTTTTTTTTTTTTT